>PVIR01000758.1:0-112101 GCA_004026965.1 Petromus typicus | reverse complement strand
GGATACTGCGATTACAGCACTGGTTTATTAAAAGCATTTTGGTCTTAGAGAGTGAGTCCTTGATGTATCAAGGTACCTACAGAAGTAACGAGATCATAATAGAAAGGGAAAGGTAAAGTCATAGATTTATAGGCAACTCATTTCACATGGAACAAAATCAGTTCACTGAATACATATTTTTGACAAATGGTGCCGGAAAATTCTATAATACATATTTTAAAACATACCTTGGCCTATAAAATATTCACATGATAATTCAAATTGGATCATAGGCCTCAATGAAAACCTAAAACTCTAAAATTTGTGTCTGTAATCCTATCTCTAATCCTAGACTTCATGTTAATTGGAAGACCGTCAGATGACTAATGATGACAGACTAAATAAATACATTAATGTACAGTCATGCTGTGGACTCTTACATAGTAGTGAAAACACACTATTATTGCATACACAAAGCAGTACATTTCACATACTGAGTATTAAAGAGGTAAACACAAAAAGCAGGTGGAGCCCAATTGCACTGCCAGGGGTCAGCAGAGTGAATAGCCAAGGGGTGGGTGAAAGGCCACTAAGGGCTTGCGGGAGCTGGTTATAAGGTGTTTGATTTTCAGTATGAGAAAATCCCAGATTCTATGCTCTTGTGTACTTCTCTGAATATATATTTTAGTTCAATAAAAAAGTTGAGTATATTTTTCTTTCAAAATATATTTTTGTATTTTAAAATATTTGAATTTTAAATAAATTTGAAATTATATTTGAAATATATTTTGTACTTAAAGATATTTGGAAAAGACCCCATGTATCACATTTCTAGATGTTCGTTATTCTGAAATTTTAATTAGATTATGCAGGATGGAATACATATATATTATATATATTACTCTTTTTTTAAATTGAAATCTTTATTGGTACATTATATATACACATCGTAATTGCATTCAAGAATGAGGATTTGTACCAGTATATGACACAACTTAATTCTCATTTTTTTCCCATAGCCCTACCCACCCTACCACCCCCACCCCCTATATACAGAAACTTTGTTTCCTTTCTTTTTTTGTTATTATATTACTCTTTTTAAAAATTTCAAAGCAATTAACAGTTTTAATGTGAATAATTGTTTCATTTTACACATATGCAGTGTTGTGGAATTGGCAACTTTGTCTAGATACATCATTTCCAGCAAAAATTCATACTGGTCAACAAGCAACTCGCCTCACCTCATCTCCCCAACTATGGTCTCTAAAAATTATTAATTTATTTGTTTCCATGGATTTACCAGTTCTGTATAATTCATGTAAATAAATAGGTGAACTTCTGTGTTGAGTTTTTTTCAATGAATTTGTTTTGAAGTTTGTTCATATGTAGAACATCAATCAATCATACTGAACCATACTTCACTCTACACTCTATCTACGGAAGGGCATTTGGGAGATATATATATATATATATATATATATATATAATTTTTTTTGACAATTGAGAATAGCATTTGCATCCACATTCCAGTACATGTATATATTTACTTGATTTGTGTTCAGTCATTTTAGAGAGATTTAGGAATTATAATTTGTTGGGCTATATGAAAATCATGTGTGTAATTTTTGAAAAATTATTGTACTATCTTCATACCAGTTGAGTCATTTTACATTCCTACCAACAATGTATAAATATTCCAATGCATATTATTTTGGGGCATGTTACATGTTTTATAATGAAGCAAAGTTATAACTAGGGAACATTTATATCCAGTAAAATCCAAAAATATGAAGAGAATATTTTCATGCATTTTGACAGATAACTACATCCATGTAGCCAAAATCTCAGTGAGTAGAATATTTGTCATTACTCAGGGAGTTCCACCATATTAGCCACTTCAACTCTGTCCTCACTTTATGGTCCTACTCCAGTATCTTTTACTGGTACTAATAACCTTCCA
Organism: Petromus typicus; assembly: GCA_004026965.1. Taxonomy (NCBI): domain Eukaryota; kingdom Metazoa; phylum Chordata; class Mammalia; order Rodentia; family Petromuridae; genus Petromus; species Petromus typicus. The sequence goes on along the minus strand of PVIR01000758.1, from coordinate 110,162 downwards.
TGTGACTATACAGTTTTCTTGTACATTATTCAGTTACTAAAAATTTAGATTTTTTTTCAGTTTAGAGTTATCATTGAGTAAAACCAATGGAACATATTTTTATAAGAGTACATATGGGTAGAATTGATGGGCCAAATGGTAGCTAAATAGTCAACTTTTTTTTTTAATCTTTATTGCATAAAGATTAATTAATTAATCTTTATACATTGCATACACGTATCATGATTGAACTCCATAATGGGGATTTGTACCAGTATAAGACACAACTTAATTTTCATTTTTCCCATAGCCCTACCCACCCTACCACTCTTCCCATATACATAAAATTTGTTTCCTTACTTTTTTGTTATAATCTCATTATTTTTCCCCCTTCACCCTATTTTACTTTGAGCATTTTCTATTTCACAATATATAACATACAATTCTAGGACTCATTTACATCTTCTTTTCTCTGGTATGAGAAAATAAATAGTCAACTTTATAAGACATCGTAACTCCTATGATGTGGCTGTAATACTCTGCAGCACACTAGTGATATATGAGAGGGCCAGTTGTTTCTGGTGCTTGTTGACATGTACTGATTATAGTCTAATGTTTTGCTCTTGTGCATATAGATTGGTATTTCATTGCAGTTTTTGATTCATTTCTTGTGATACATGTTGTCGAACAATTTTTCATATTCTTATTAGCCATTTTCCTATCAAGATTTATATATGCTCTCTGTTCAAGTGTTTTTCATGTCATACTTTTTTGCCATTTCATTATTGACATAAGAGGTTTTAAAATATATTGTTAGATCTACGTCAACATCTAATCTATATCTATATATGGTGAACTTTTCTCTAAGTCTGTGGCTTGAATTTTCAGTTGTTTAATGATACTTTTTAGGAAAAAGTCCAATAAAGGGAAGCCTAATTTATGACATTTTTTTTGTCTCATGTCTCTTTCTTTGGGTTATTAAAGTGAAAGATTTTCCTCTCATTTTTCTCCTAATCAACTTTATAATTTTTCCACTTTACATTTGGTGTCAATCTCAGATGACTTTTTCTGTGGTTTTTCAGGAGAGGTCATAATTTATTCTTTCATGTATTTATCTGCTTTTTAATCACTACATTTGGGAAGTTTTTCATTTACCCCTTGAGTTATTTAACCTTTTTTTAAAAAAATCGGTCAATCATGAATACTAATTCTGTTGGGAATTCCTTTTTTCCTTCTTTGGTTTGTAAGTCCATGTAGGTAAGAGAGACAGAAGAAGTGTGACTCATGTCAGGAACACAGCAAGAATGTCGATTCAGAACTACTGTTTAGTCATATGATAGATGATATGGCATATATGTATATTTTTAAGTAAAATGTATTACTTAACTGGAAAAATACTGTCTTCTACAAAGAAAAAATACAATCACTGTACTAATATATTTCCACCATAGAATAATGTTATCTGTTTTGGAATTTCATGTAAATAAAATGAAGCAATATGTATTTATTTGCTCGTAACTTTGTAATGACTTAGATGATTGATTATATTAAAAGTAATGGCAATTCAGTGAATTTGAGGATTTGTATATACATTTGTATAGATCTGTGTGCTTGTATTCATGTCAAGGTTTTGGCTTTTTATTTCTCTTTACCTAATTTTTTTGGACTGTTTTCACCTGTTAAAAATCTTCCCTTAGCTTAAGTTTTAAATTTCACCCAGAATGTTTTTATTATTCCTAATTGTATAAAACTGGCCTTACAATTTTGTTGTTATCACCTCTTTGAATGTCTACAGCAGCTTTTGTCTATTAGTCATGTTGCTGTCAGTTTTTGGACATATTTGAAAGTAACAGCTGTTCTTTAATGTCTAACACATACTAATGCTCAGGAAATGAATGGGAGTATTGTAACTTTCATGTATACACAGCAGGAACCTAAACATGTAATTAAATTATTCAGTGATTAGTTTATTTCTTCACCGACTCAGAGTGGTCACAAAGAGAGAGTGCAAGCTGTGGAATCTCAACTGATACTGAAATTCCTGCCCTGGAAATGTGTTCATTCCTTTTAGGCAAGTTAATTGCCTCGTGTCTCAGTTTTCCCTTCTGAAAATGGGCCAATAATGTTTCTTAACTCATAGGATCATTTTGCAGAGTAGCACTGTAAGTTGTCCTCGACACTGACACAGTAAATATTCAGATAGTCTGGCTTTATTGCTTATCATTCGGAAAATGTATTATGGGTTTTTCCTACCTACTGGACCTTGAGCTGTCGTACAACACACTCGTTCAAAGCTCTCTAGGAACTCCTGGTCTAATGAAAAACAATAAATAGGATGGGTAAATAATAAGTAGTGTGAATAGAATCCTACGAGAGCGCAGAGGGACAATAGACAATATCACTAATTAGGAAGGATATTTGAGATTTGGATTTGTGATAGATACACAGACATATGGAGGCTGAACACTGAGTGGCAGGACGGTACAGACACGGAGAGCAAGAGGTGCAAGACCCTGGCAGGATGAAGGATGGGGGAGAGTGTTGAAGGCTCAAAACTGAAGGACAGAAAAAAGTGAAGTGATTGTAAGAAATCACATGGAAAAAAACCTGTCATATAATACAGATTAAAATAGATAGTGACTCGAACTTAGACAAAAGATTTGCATATGGCAGTGCTGTGTATAACTAAAATTAAGTCTTGAAAACACAGAGTCCTTTATTAAACTTACATAACTCTTCCTGGAGCATGCCCAAGTACAGGCTGGCATAAGATATCTGAAAGCAAACAAACTCTTTGACAGAGCTGAATGAAGAAAAGGCAAAAAATTGGGGTGTGTTGCATAAAAATAAATAACATTTCCATTAGAGGAGAGAATTTTCTACCCCACTCCAAAGACTCAGTTTAGAACTAATAAGGGAGCAGCAAAGTGGGCTGATTGAAACTTCACCTTCCCTCACTTTGCATCCATATGCTATTAGGACTAATATCCATAAGACCATAAAATGGTCTATAGCCCTCTTGTTGGAAGGATCAAGTGAGGATAATGATGGTAAATTGAATAAATTGCATCTGGAAAATCAGGAGTTATTTGAGAACTCAACAGAACTTTGCAGGTTTCCTATATTTAAACCACCTTATATTTAAGCTATCATTTTAGTGTAAGTTTTCTATGTAAAGTAAATGAACCAGAAATTATAACAAGTTGGGCTGGAGTATAAATGGTGAAGCAGATAGATTTAGCCACAATGTGAAATCCATTTTCAGACATAGCTAAATTCCAACATCCAAGTTTTCACACAGTTATTATTTTATAGTAAGAAAATATAACTATGATTTGCCATCCATAGACTTAAATAATGCTATGACAATGTAGGTGGGTTTTTATAGACTTTTTCAAATATTTCTCTTTTATTGGCTTAGTAAAACTGTAACTGAGCAAATGGTATATTTCTTGGTCTAAAGATCAAGTTGATGTGGTAAAACTAGGTTTTGAAGTAGTTGACACTTTCCTCTGCATTCCTGAAGCTTTCTACCCTCCTGGATTTAAGGACCTGCTTAAATGGTGTAACTTTTCCTAATCCCCATGAGCTGTGGCTTTGGCTTACCTAAACACAGAACACCATACAGCTTATTGATTAAAACAAGAATGTATGGGCTCTTCCTGAATTTTCTCTCTTACTATCTGAATGTACAATTGAGACGACTTTACTGAACCTCTCCATGTCTCTCTGTTTAGCTCTATGGGGATATGATAGTACCTACCTCATAAAGCTGTTAGTTGATATTAGATTAAAATCATCTATCAGTGCTTCGCACAAAGTTTGTGTTCAATATATACTTCTTAATTGGTTCATAGTTATTTTTGCATTTCTTTAAAAACCACACTGATCAGATGTTAAGTGCAATATCTGTGAGACCCCTGCTGTTCCTGTGAAGTCAGGTGTTATGGACATTTCAAGCCAGTTCATTTCCTATAGATCTTTAAGGTCCACATTTTTCTAAGAATCATCTTTTTAAAGAAGAGAGATGACTTGACTTTCAACTTCTCTTTCTCTCATTGCATTTTATCCCTTAACTGCTTTCTCTGAGTGTGTAATAATAGTTGCACAACTTAGCACTTGATGATTCTGTATTATGCATTTCTTCCCTCTTCCCACTGTTCTATAGAATCCGGCTACACAATTACTTATAATAAGTGTTAGCATTTATCAAGCCATTTATATCTACCAAGCATGCTGCTAAATGTTTGACTTATGTAATCTTATTCAAAATCTCTTCACCCCAAGAACTACTGGTTTTGATACAATTATCTTTACATATAAGAGACTGACATTTAGAAGTGAAACACTACTCAGCATGTTTTCTCTTAAAACTCTCAGTTCTTTGGTACCAACCAATGTAACTTTTAAAAATTATTTTAAAAATTGATGTATTTATTGTATGCAACATGCTATTTAGTATATATATACTGCAGAATTATTAGGTTGAGCTAACAAACCCATCATCTCACATAGGTATCAGTTTTGTGGTGAGAATACTATGTGTATTTTTCAAGAATAAAGTATTCCTTAATGTTGATTCATATAAATTTGCAAAAACCAACAACAGGAAGCAATTACTTTGTACTCATTTTCACATCTAAGAGTTGGTGGCAGAAATTAAAATTACATCTATTCAGCTCTTCACCAAGTTGCCCTAGTCACTATGAGCAGCTCACATGGGAGCAGTAGAAAACACCAGAAAAGAAGTCTTCTGATCAAGGTTCCACCATTCACCACATGGAGGATCTAGCAACACATATCTGTTGTCTTTGAACTGGGTGTATATGTACAATGGGAACAAGTGTGCCTGTCTCAGAGAGAGATGAGGTAACCCTGGATTGTTGGTTGCACTGTAAGCTGTCAAACTCTATGAAAGGTAATATCTTTTTCAATTTGCATTCATCTACTTTAGATTTCTTACTTGTGCCAGACTTGTTATCCATGTGACATTAAGAATGAAAAATTACTACCAGGTGGTTAAGAAGTTTTACTTAAACTTGAGTTGGCAGATATTTGCAATCCTGTAATTCCTGGATCAATCACTTCAGGTATCTTTAACGTTGTCATGGTGGAACCCTCTAGAGACTGTAGATCTTACCAAAGCTTCATTCTCAGGTGATTTCTGAGCATGAAGGGAGCCTATCTTGAAGCTAATGTAGCTTGACTAAAATTTCAAGGATATTTATTAGATTAAATTGCTTACTATTAGACTTATATATAGCTTATGCTGTATTTTGGTCTATACTTTTTATTTTCTTTTAATTTCCTGTTTGAGTGATAAATACATGATTTCGTAAGTGCACAAAACTTGCTTTGAAAGAGCTCTGTTGTGCCAGTTTTGAAACTGCTGCCATAGACATGACTTCTCTACACAAGGGAAGATGAGTTATACTTCTCTCTCACACAGGATGGATGTGGGTGGTTGTCATGAACAAGTGCTGTTATTCTTTCCAGAGGAAGAATATAGGTGTATCAACTTTGGTATACCTCCTTTAGCAGTTTTAAATGAGGTGCCACTACCTTAATAACCCACACCTGTTTAGGATTCTTGTTCCACTGAATTCACACTGCTGTAATGAGCCCTGAACAAGAGGCAGAAAATGTAATGAGAACAATGCAATTAATCACCAAATTGTGCACAATTTCAATGACATGAAGATTTCTCTCACAGTTTTGTGCTTCCAACATTGTATTTCACTTAGAGATGGGAAGGTTTTTGTGATGAACAACAACAAAAAAAGCCCTCATACTTAAGGAAAAAAAACAAAAAACAAAAAAAACTAGTCAGCAGGCCTGCTGAAGGCAAGTGCAAAAATCAAATACCTATACCACCCGGTACGGGAACCCAACCAATTATGTGACATACATTTTAAAAAATACATTTTTTTTACAGCAAGCAGAAGCACACCTAGAGTTACACTGCTGAAAGCAAAATAGCAAAATGCATTATCAATCAGGAAACTATTGGATTAAATCAGAACAAATTCTCAGGCAAACTTCTTGCCAGGTGACTGATGAACGCATGCAGGGACATACAAACACACTGGGCTGCACGGCACACACATGAGCACCAGTTGCATGACACAGAAAAAGGAATCTAGGCAGATTATCTCCTCACCTGTAAACAATTAAAGACATTAATAAAGCAGCAGGACAGACAGAACATCAGAATTTAACTGGCCTTAATTCTGAGTTCTATGGTTTTGTGGTTCCTGAAAGGTAGCAGTCGTGATAGATCTCATTCGTTTCTTACTGAAATCATATTAAAAGCAAGGCACACAAACAAAAAGGATACAACTACATAGAAATTTTCTCCTCACAGGCTACAATTCCTCCCTGTAGTTAAACTCCCACAGAAACTTATGTGTATTTAAGACAAATGAAGGCGGTCTAATGTTTGTATGGTAATATTTAGTAGAACACAGTTAGTTGTCTTAAAATTGACATGGGGCCTACATATTTATGACTGCACATATTCCTGAAGAGGACAAATCATTAAAGACTGTCATTCGGAAAACAGGTGCAATGAGCCCACCTGCAGAATTAGTTTATATGCACATCTCTGGTAATAATAAAAACAAATTGAGCATTTAGGTAGTAGCTATGCATTTTTGTAGACTCTTCTGTTTTATATTAGAAAAAAAACATTTTACATGCATAATTTAGCATCCTTTTATTGTATAAATGCTATTCTTTCCACTTACTTTGGAAACATTGTGAAGGACCACAATTTTTTATGAAGTGAACAGTTTTTTGAAATAAAAAATGACAATGTGTTTCACACAATTTGCAGAGCAGTTTACATGGCTGAGTCCCTGATTTTAATTTAACAGAGTTGTGAACATTTAGCTTTTCAATTTCAACCAAGGTGACTGGGCAAGAAATCTAAATGATTGAGAGTAGTGATTGATACAGAAGGTGGCTTTTGAAACATTTACTTCAGAACTTGAGTTTGATGCTGCAAATTGATTTTAGGCTATCTTGGACATCTCATTCTGGCTAGCATAAGTAAATAGCAGGTACTAATGGTTTTTAAAAATCTGAACTGAAAAGTAACACTTGATTGACACAGAGTACATCTACTCAGTACTTTAATTCCTATAAAATGGGGGGATACAGTCTTTGAGTGAAAAATACAGGATAGGTACATGTAGTAGCCATCAAGACATTGCTGTGAGAGATCCTTTTAAATCATCATTTTACAGATGAGAAAATTGAAGATTAGAGAGAAGAAATCTTCAGCATAGAGCTGAAGATCTGCCAGATTTCACACTGGCATTTAAACCTGGGAGAATAATTAATTTCATCAATCTTCCATCCCGTAGGAGATGAGAAGACTTCCTAGTTTCTTTCAAATTGTACTAGTTCAGAATTACTTAAATATTTTTCTGAACTGAGTGTGTTGAGTTTTGAATTCATATATAAAATCCAAGTTGGAATGCATGAGATAATCTCATCAATTTTGGGTTTTTCTCTGTCAAGTGCCTGAAGCTGGCTGGGGATCTTAAAGATAAACATCTGGCTTGCTCCACTCAATCTTGTGTTAAAGATGTTAGTGAAATGTGTTACAAACAAATTCAAATTGGTCTTGGGGTTTTGTTAGGTTTAAGTCATGGCTTATTAATGTGTCATTTCCCATCAATATCTGAACTGGCTGAAGAAGAAGTGAAGTAGAAGAAATATGTGCAAGAAAGGTCGGCAAAGCAACAGTGTCCTGTGAACAGTGTCTGGTGGGCCAATTTTAAAGTTAATCGTGTCTTCTAGAGCAATGACTAATTGCATCCACCTTAATTTTATTTTTAGAAAAGCAACATCAGTCCTGCTCATCTTTTTTTGTCTGGCAATGATCCTAATCTTGCTGGGATTGTGTAACATTGGAAAAAAATCCATACAATACATTTGTTTAGAAATTTGCCAGAATTAATGATTGCTTTTGAAAATAACCTTCCACATAGCCTGACTTCGTTCCTCTTGTGTCAAGAATCAAGGAGGTCACGATGTAACACAAAGCAGCAATGCTAGTGAAAGTGGGAAATGGCTGGGTTGGATCCTGAGCGCTGTGCTTTTTGTGTTTTCACAGGTGTAAGTCTTTTTCAGGAATTTCCTTAAGTTTAGTTAACATTTTTTTTATAAATTCTGAATAAATGTTTCAATATTCATTAAAATAGTAATAAGGACTATTTTAAAGGTCAACTTTGTCACTTTCCACCCTGTGGAGGGCAAGCGCTGGGGATATCAAATAGCTGAGTGTCTGAGCTTTGATAATGGGGTCAAGCTTATAAACAGATCTTAAAGCCCTAGACTATTTCTCATAATACCTGGTATTTGTCCATCGCTGCATTTCCAAGAAACTTATAAACTTTATGGAAATGACCTCATTAACCAATTTACCATTTTTCAGAAGTAAGTACGGGATAAAGTATTTTAACTACTACTGGAGACCAGCTTCTTTGTTTTTCTTTTTGCACCCTGACTTTCAGCCCTGGTTTATTCAAACAACATACTGTTAAGTTCCAGGCTGTGATCTGGGTACTTTAGGGCTTGAGTGAGCTGTGGAGGGAGTGGCTGTCTTCTGCGAGTCACTGCTGAAAACTTCTGAAGATCTCTGCTGGGGAAAGGTCTTGAGGAGAATGTTAAGTACCTTTTCCTAGTGTATTAGAACACTTCATCTGAACTATCCCAGAAATATGACAACTTGTCTTAAAAATAGCTTCTAACGTATTTTGAATTCTAAAATCTATGAGGGAGGGGGTGTTGGTCTAGCTTACTACTGGATATCACAAGTGCTCTGGAAATGTTCACTAAACACGTGAATTAATGGACAAATAATGGCAGTTAAAATGTATTAACCAGACCCTGTTTCAAGCACTAGTTTAAAAACAATGAGTGTACGGTATTGAGTTATCAGGAGCCAATAAATAACTGATACAAATAACCAAATGGAGAAATTTGAAAGTAGATTTTTTTCTTCTGATAATTGAAATGGTCAGTCATTTTGAGAAAATGCACTTTCTGCCTGAATTAAATCCTTTATATCCTTTTAGTTTTCTTACTCTTTCATAAATTCTAGGAATGTAGAAGTATTGAAATAAAAATACATTTAAATATTTCATAATTATAGAAGAAAAGAAAAAAGCTACTTAGGAACATAATATAAACAGTTTTGTAAAGTCATAAATTTTAAAGCCAAATATCATGAAATTACTATTTTACATAAGAATACTTTGAAGATATTATTCTAGAAAACATAAATTTTAGATACATCTCCTTTAGATAGTTCCAATCATTAAAGATGACCAGTTTTAAGGTGGGTGATTGACATTAGAAAATTACTGAGAAAATAAGATTTATATGCATAATAAAAAGTCCACATTCTAAAGCTATGTGAAAAGATTATTGTATAAATAATTGAATAGAATACTTGAAAAGACTGAAATTTCATGGCTTAGGCAAAGCACAGAAGATTTCCTTTTTCTGTTTAAATACATTATTTCCAAAATCACCAAAGATTTTTAATCTGATAGCTCAACTTTGTGTTAGTTATAAGACATACACATTTTTCTTTTTAATGTATAGTTCAGTCATTGCTCGCAGATTTGGCATTATTTGGCCCTTTTATTTTTTAAGTTGGTAGCATAAAACATGTATCTTCAGTCTCTATTTGACTATGAGGAATGTATGTGTTGTTTTAAAAAGAAGAAGGAAAGAAGAGTTTTTGAAAATCGTTGGTTTGAGATGGTCTGCAGTTTACCCATTGAGCCACCTCTGACAACACCGTGTGAGAAACCATTTCTGTTCTGGAACTTGACTCTCATTTCTCTTTGACTTTTCTCCCAGGTCCAATTTAATGGTACAAGCAGAGGCACACACTTTTTGAATATTTCTCCTCATGGTGATGACTACATTTAATAAATCATGTTTGGTCATTATTTGGAGATGATTTCTGCCTCTTCAGTTTTCTTCACTGTGCTTACCCTTAACATAGAATGTCCTGAGCAGTCAGAATTTTCTCTAGAGAAGAGTAGCTTTAGCTCTCTAAGGGATGTGGATGACAATGGTAAAATAACTAAAACCATTAAAATTTAATTTTAAGATAAAATACACACACATATATATAAATTCTAAAAAGGCCAGCGCTTACACACTTAAAGATGAAGGCTAATGTGTTTATCAGAGGAAACTGTTTGTCCCCAGATTTCTTATCAGGCTGCAAGGTTAAAGACCCCATCTGTAGTGCTGTCATAATCTGGTTTGCCAAAGCCTTTCATCATTAGTTGTATTTTCCTTTAGACATCTTGCAGTACTGTGACACTATTCTAGAAAACACTGGCTATGACACGTTTATATAGATCCAGACATCTGTTTTTAATAGTTCCAAACCATCTGATTAATGGAACACGTCACAGTAAGTGTGCCTTCCCTTTCTGACTGAACCGAAGACACTGACGTGCTCTTTCTCCCAAGAAATGTTTCATATGAGTGGTAGAAGAATAGAAGAATAATTCTTTTAGCGTTTTATCGTTTGTAGTAAGTCAATTACTATAACACAGAGGTATTGTTACTGCCCACTAGCAAAGTCGGTGTTGTAAGTTTCTGAAATATGAAATACAAATGGAAATATAGCTTTAATATTTTTACACCGATAGCCACATTCTACCAATTTAGGAATGTTGACAGAAAAATTCTTTACCATTTACTTACTTTAATGTCCTTGAAGAAAATCAAAATCAGAAATTGGCCAAACCTGCCCCCTCTGCCAGCTTTTCCCCAATTTTCCTATGAATTTGAAAATTTTCTCTTGCTCCCCTGGGGTTGAGCTCTTTGGAGGCTATAAGGGATCCAGAGTGAAGGTCAGTAAATATTACCAACACTTTTAATTTTATTTGAATGAAGTTGTGCTTTTTTATGCCTAAAATACCAAACATATGCAGGAAAATTTATACAATTTTTCTTCTGCTGTAAGAATTCAAGCATATATTTCTATTGAATGTGCAAATCAGTATTGCCATGGATACACTTTATGAGATTTCCAAGTAATTTTTTTTTGCATTACACTACAAAAATCCATCATATGTAATCTAGTTGCTGAAGTAATTGTTGAGATTTTTGTACACACAGACACACACACAAGTGCATATAATTTGACTTTTTAAACTTAGATTAAGTTTTAAAATGAGATCATACTATTCAGTTTCTATGCATGCTACTGTGGATGTAATGATTGCTTGTTGGGTGTTATTCCTAACTATTTCCAAGAGAGAGCAGTAGTGAATTGCATTATTTGTGCTGGATATGTAGTTTAACTCAAAAGTACTGATTTTCATTTTCAACTTTGTAACCTTTCAACCTATTGACCATGAAAAATGCTCTGACACAATGTGACACATATAAATGTTTAAAGTCCAAAGGGTAATTATCTATATTCATAGTTAAAACTGTGCCTTGATTTCACAATAGAAACCATATGTTCATTCAAAACACTTTCAATAGGTTAAATAACACTGGAATTAACCCTAAGTTAGTTTACTGGTTAAAATAATAGCAGCATCTTCTTCCAATTCAGTAGTTCATTTATCATCTCTGATCAAGACACTGGACATGAACTTTCAAGATTTAAAAGCTTAAGCTTAAAAAGAACAAGAAGTGAGAAAAAAAGTCCTACAGATGTTTAAATATCTTCATTTCTGACCTTATCACAGTCTTATCTGTTCAGGTGCTTAACGTGGGCTTTGAGGGTTATTATTGAAAACTGCATTCAATTTTGCCTAATTGTTAATAAACTAAAACAACTTCTCTCTCAAGTCATGAAAGCAATAACTTGTGGCATTTTCCTTTACACTGCACCAGATGGAGAACAATTTAGAAGAATCATTGAAAATATTTGGATGCAAATTGCCTTAGGCCTGAGTCAAACCAGTGAGGTAGCTCAGAAAGGACAGTAGCACCCTGTCAAACCCGGGCCAGAGCATCTTGCTTCACTTCTCTGACTAGGAGTTGTTGTGACTAAATTATGTGCAGTGTAATTTCCAAATAAACCAACTCATGTATGCTCTTATAGAGCCCTTTTCATAATGGATTATTCTGAAAGTTTGAAATCATTACATCAGGAAGCTACAAAAGAAAAAAACAACTACATGAAGGATACAATAAAGAATTAAAGGGAAAAAGACACCTAAAGGGGAAAGGAATACAAGCAAGGACATAAGTTTTTGGCAGGTGCCAGTCCTATGCATATGAAGCTGGTGATGAGACTCTCCTTGCTCTGCTTGGTGATGTTTGTAAGGTTCCTTGTCAAGTCATAGAGATCCTCTCATTGAGCAAGTGGTTCACAGGGGGCTTTATCCAAAAGACATTTTTACATCAGAAGAAGAGCTGTACTCCTCCTGCATTTCCTGTCTAAATCCACTGAGAGAATTAGCACCGTGCAGAGAGAACTAGGAAGCCCGTGGATGCGTGGCTTGTGCATGACACATCCTTGTTCTGAGTGCAGTGTTATGGTTTGTAAGAGTTCCTGTAGTTACTTTGGACTGCCACCCCTGACCCACAGATAGTACAAATACATGAGAAATGGGGACAGAAATCTCCCCATTAGACCTAAGAGAGTTGCAATATTCACGAGCAAAATGATGAACACTGGGGCAGATAGGATCAAATGTGCCTGTCCTCAAAACAGTAGCTGGCTGCCTTCTCAGAGACAGACTGTCTATCCTTGGGACAAAAAACACTCTACAGTGTCACAGCGTTGTATCCATCACTAGCCTACATGCTGTCAAGCAATGAATGGCATAGTCACCCTTGGTGTAGCTGGTTCCCACCCAATTCATGCTCTACATGTGACTTTTCCCACATCCTCCTGTTCACCTTTCCCATTATTCGTGTATCACTTACCATGAGCATAGAACTGACTAATACATCTCTTCTATAGAATGCTAGAGAATGATGTGAAGGTCTTACTTATTTGACGTCTCAGTGCTTCTGCTACCTTTGTTTTGTCATGATGCATATTGTTCTGGAAAATGTTTGCTTGAGCCCTAGTGCAATTTATCAGCAAGATTCTGAATGTGTGATCCTCAAGGGAAGCTCTTCGCATCTGCATTAGAAGACTATGTGAGGTTGTCATCTCAGCTCCAGGTATTAGAAGTTCACACTGAAGCAGCAAGGCTTTTAAAACTACCTCTACATCGTCCCCAGCAGTGGCTGTGAAAGCCCACGGATCTGGAGGTGGTGAAAATGTCTATGTCGCACTATCAGCTCAAAGTGACAAAAGGCCGGTGGCGGTGCTAGCTTGGGATTTCATCAGATTTTCTAGTCAGTGAGTTAACACTTGGAAGGAAGAAGTGATATGCGGTTAGTGTTAGCATGTGACGATTATGATCCACACACCTTATACATTCTGACCATAAGCATTGTTGAGACAGAGAGGAGAACACTCTAAGAAAATTGTGTCCACTCTTTTGGACGTTAAGAGTAATGGGAATACCTAAGCAATGTAGATGGGGACAAGTTCCTGTCTTTGACATTTACTCCTTAATTTTGCTCCTGAAATACAGAGGTGATAGAAATATCTCACCAGGAAAATGAGAACCTGAATGAGCATATACTTCACCTAAGAAATAAAACAAGAACAAATATCTATTATCCATTTCCACGTTCACTACAGATATCAAATAGAATCATTTACTAAGGTTCTAGAAAGAATCCACAGGGTCATTTAGCTCATGAAAGAGGAAGTTCAGTTTATTTAGACCTAAGTCAGCATCCTTAGGACAACTTTTTCTAAGACTGCTTCGAACTTAGTTTTCTTTGTGGAAATCAGAAATGTGATTAATATGATGCTTTCGTAATTTCATCATTATTCAGCTTTTATATCCCATGGATTTAAAGCTCTGAACTTAATACAGATTTTAAAGAGTTTCTTTAAAAAAATAAGAATCATGCATTTTAGTGTATACATTATTTGAATGTAAATATACGTAACACCTTAAAATATATCTGGTGACTTTCTGATGTTAACTTTTACCATCTCCTCTCTGAGCGCCCTTTGACAATTCCTCATGGGGAAGGGGTTCTCTGATCTGCCTTCTCTTGAGTAGTTTCTCAGCTTTTCCTGACCTCATTCCCATATGCCATTCGGTTCTGGGGTTTTAGTCTTTACAATGCAAATTTTGAAAGTTAACTTTAAAATTGGTAAGTAAAGAATGTTTGTTCCTTTCCAAACCATTCAGAAACATGCTGGCTGCCTGCTTTCTGTGTTAACTGGGAAGCTGGTTTCTATCTCTAAGTTGGCCGGAAGCTGTCTCCAGCCCTCTCAGTGTTGTCTGTGTTCTTTCTCCCAGAAGGAGGTGAAGAAAAGAAGTGATCTGATCCCCAGGGTGGAAGAAACACTTCCTTGTTGAAGACAAATGAAAACAGATCTCCCACTGGGGGTGCCTCGTCATTTCTTGTGCAACAACATTAAACATGCTTCTGAGGAAAGGGGCTCAGGATGTTAATGCTTAACCACTTCATACTTCAACTCTCCCGGGATGAGAGGCACTCTTGGAGGTCACAGACAGGAGAGAAATGTGTTGAAATAAAAGGAAGTTATGCAGGAATGTCAAGGACTACTTGCTTTCTTGGATTAATTTTCTTAACATTTACTGAGCAATGATTTTCGTTTAATGATATGACTGGTACTTTCAGAGAATTAAAGATGACTTTGTCATAAAACCTGTCTTCAAGGAACCAAAAGTTTTAAAAGAGAAGGTAAATTAGATGCAATAACTTTGGGATTAAATATAAAGAGTCAAAGTCATTATTGAGGGACTGGTTGTTGCCTACTGGGATTGAGGATAATGACTGAAGTTTTCCTGCAAAAGATGCTCTTTGATTTGTGCTCTAAAGGCAGGAATTTGAGGGAGCAAAGAGGCATTTGAAGCTCAAAATGCTACAATAGTTCTGCACTACTAGTGCAGTAAAATATGGGTTCATTTGTTTAGTGCTTACAGTATTGAAGATAAATTTCCCGAGGCTTTCTATATCACTGAGGGGAATGGGATCTTTATTTTCTGGAGCATAGTTTTTTAAACTTTACATTCCTTGAATTCTAGAATGCTTCTTTAACAACTATATTCATATTCCAAACCTTAGAGTATACATTGTAATGATCATTTTAGTAATTCCTTGCTTGGTATTCTGGATTCTCAGTTTTTAGCCTGTGAAATTATTATGTTTTATAACAATTAAAAATTGTTGCAAGGGGTTCAGTTGGAATCATTGAAGGTTTATTCACCTAGAAGATACTTATGGAGTGCTTCCTACAGGCTAGCTATATCCTGGGGATGTAGCATTGAACAGGACAAGACCTCTGCAATGGAAGAATAAAGACTTATAGACTGCTGGAAGTGACAAGAACAATAAAGACAAAGGGATGATTGCAGTTCAGTAGAATATAATATTCAGTGAGGCTGTCTGTACTTATATTTGAGGCTGTTATGGAAAGGCCATTAACTTAGTTAAGCACAATATTACAAATTGTGGGTAACAGATGTCACAGAACTTCAAAGGGGAACGTTCGTGATAATGGAATAAGTTGAGAAAGGTCTCTGGAACTCAGGATTTAAGCTCAGTTTTGAAATGTGGGTCAGTTCCTAGCAAGAAAGAATATAGACCATTTTGGCTCAGTAAAAATGTATCTGATCAAATGTTGAGGATTTTTTTTAAAGCATTAACTCATAGAAAGAATTAACTGGTAAACTCTCATAAAAATGACATTTGCCAATATCTAAATAATGGTTGGTTAGAAGTCAGTAGTGTGTGTGTGTGTGTGTGTGTGTGTGTGTGTATACTCTTACTGTTCACCACTGGTAGAAATAAAAATAAAACACTAAGCCATGACACAATGACAGCATCATCAGGAAAGATAGATTCACACAGTTCAGGAGTGGTGCCTCTAGCAACCATACAAGATCAAAACAAGACTGAATTCCATTCTAAGTAACAAAATTACAGGTATCTTGTGCTACTGTTTACAGAATGATGTAGCTCCCAGAAATTAGAACATCAGAGTGACTTTGATATTTCTTGTGCACATCAGGAGCCTTGTGAGACCCTATGGGGAGTTCTTCCTCTTTGTCTTGAAATTCAAAATGTTTCCCATATGATAGTTAACTGGGACAATTCATCGGGCACAGAATCCTAGGTACTGGATAACTGGCTGGGATTTAAGATATTTTGAGAGTATAGGATATCTTTTTCCATAAGAGAAATCTCCAAATTGTCTTGATTTTGAGTGGCACTCCAAGCTGATTGTCCCACCAGGGCGAAATGGCTACAAAGCCTACTCCTCGGTAACGGGATGAATTGACTTGTTGGATGGACTATTTAGTATTGTGCATTTGAACACCTGAGAACTTCTGCCAAAGAAAACAATTTTAAATTCAGGGGAGTTGATGTTAAGCTGTTCTCTCTGACGGTAATTAACCAAAATAGTTTATTGCTTCTTGAAGTTGCTCCTAGCACATGATATAAAACCATGTCAACTTTATAGCAATGAATTCTTTTTCGCCTGTTAGCTGGCAGGTGGGCTTGTTTCCAACTCATCTAGACACAGAATCAAGCTCTTTAAATGTAAGTCAAACAGAAGAGGAACCACAACATAATCTTTTTAAAGAACTGCTTAGAATTAGAATGAGATCAGTCTAGAAATTCTTTCTTCTCATTCTGCTTCTGGCAATAATATTGTAATATAGAAACCGAAGAAGCATAAATATTCAAGGTTCTATGTGGAGATCAACGTTTTGGCCTAAAGGCAGCCCTTGCTAGCTTCCTGCTTGTTTTGGGGGAAGCTGACACTCAGGAAGATGACAATGCTGCAGACACTGATGTTATTATTTCCAACTTCTGTGATCTTAATTCAACAGCAGACTGTCCCTGACTTTGACGAGCTTCTGTGAAATCAAATGCTAATGAGGGACCATGGAAGGCAGTGAAGAATCTTACATTGTTGAGTTAGGGAGATCAAAGCATATGGAATGATAGGTAGTGTGAAAAAGTCTTTCCTGTAATGCAGTGGCCATAAGACATAAGTGTGGAAGACAAGGCCCAGTGAGGAAATGTGGAAAGATTAGTCAGTCTGTATTAGAGGACAAACAGATTCCCACATGGACTTCTGCAATGATCTGAATGTTTGTGCATATTGAAAATTCATGTTGAAATTTACTTCCTACTAAAGGTAGTATTAAGATGTGGCGGATGATCAAGAGGATGTCCCTCTGGTGACAGAGTTGGTATCCTTGTGAAAGAGGCCTCATAGATCCCCTCTTAGGTGCTTTCTGCCACATCATCATGCAGCTGGAAAGGACTGTCTTTGAAGCAGAGAAGGAACTCTCATCAGACACCAAGTCCACTGACGCTTGGATCTGGGGCTTCCCACCCTCTAGGGATGAAAGCAATCAATTTCCGCTGTTTCAAAATGATGCAGAGTAAGATATTTTGATATTGCAACCCAAGTGGACTAATATAACCACATTTTGAATTTTTCTTAAGGAAGTAGACACGAAGAATTAATTAGAGCAAATAGTCTGGGGAGAATTGGAACTGTCTCTTCAAGATCCAGCCTGAAGCAGTTGGCAGTTACCACGCCTCTCATGGTGGTTTGTGTTAGTGTAAATCAACTGACCAAATGTTTTACAGCAGACAGTTTTTATATTTAAGGAGAAAATAAAGCTGAGTCCTATAAAATAAGAACAAATGTTACATAAGAAAGTGAATGCTTTTTCTTAGTTGGTATTAATCATAATTGACCTTTTCTAGTTTCTCTCATAGAATCATGGCCTGAATTTTGTTGCCAAAATACACACTTTTTGTTTGCCTTGGTTGTCTCAAAACTTTCCATTGAAATATAATAATCTTAAAAAGTAATTTTATTAGGCAGTTTGAATTTTAAAACTATCCCTGTTACTTCCTCTGAATTGTAATTGAAATTTTATTTCATTACCTTTATAATGTGTTTAACTTCTGAGCAAATTTTATTGAGCCTAAAACCAGGCTGATCAATCCATTTCCATCAGCTGTGGGATTACTGCCTTTCCTTACTTTGGAGGTGGGTAGTAAATGGAGGAAAGCTTTCTGGCCAGAGTACCATAATACTTTTTTAACCCTATATTTTTGTTTATAGAATCTTAGAGACCTTTGTTGGATATATCGTTATTGGAGAGTTTAAAGGGTTTTACACGGAAATAGCTACTTTTTATTGTGCCTAAAATGGAGATAAGAAGATAGATGGTGATTACTAGTCATTAAATAAAGCTGCCTCCTTAATAACCAAACAATGCAAATGCCCACTCCTTATTCCCTCTCCTTCTATTTGTTAATTGGCTGCCATTTAATAAAATGAGTTTGTAATTATAAAAAGGATTTGTCTAGTTTTTCTTTCTTCTCTGATTAATCCTATTAACCTACAGAGAAATCCATATTCAAGTAATAGTTCTACTGCTAGTTTTCTTTCAATAAAAATTCAACAGAATGGTTGGTAACACATACTTTTTTAAAAAATTGGAATCTTTATTGGCACATTACATATACATGTCATGATTGCATTCAACAATGAGAATTTATAACAGTTTATGACACAACTCAATTCTCATTTTTTCCCATAGCCCTACCACCCTCAGCCACTACATACATAAACTTTGTAACACATACCTTGGTTGAAGAAGTAATAAATTAACCTGTCAAATTATAGCTGAGAGTTATAGCATTCAAAGATGAACTGGAAGTAGAATTAAAACATGTCACTGACAAAATCAGGAGCTTAGTTCATTGTAGGTCATCAATGACCTATAATAAGAGGTTCAGCAGGTGCAAATTATACAATACCTTTTCACGTATACCCAAGGTTCAACAGTAAAAGTATCTTGTAGCAGTCTGGGATTAGGCGATAGAGGTGAATTTGGAAGATTTTGAACAGGTCAAGTAATTTGCATTCACTTATTCTCCATTTTCCACAAATTGACAGACAATTTAATTTTCATTCTAGAGAGTTAGAGACTCATATTGTGTAATGGTAGGCATGGGAGCAGGATATATCTTTTGCTTTAGGAATAGTTGTTCACTTCCTTGATAAATTAATTGCTGCATTCAGGTATTTCTCTAGTTAATTGTGGCACAATAGGCTTCTTCAGGAAGTTGCTTAACAGGGGGAGGGAAGGTCTGACAATGGTTATGGCCTATATTTGTTCAAAGTAGGTTTATCATATTAAAGGAAAATCACATTAAGCCTATGACATTCAGAGGAAGCAAGTTTAGAAGATGCTAGAATATGGTAAGTGCCCGCGAAAGGAAATTCTAATAAAAGGTTAGTAGCCTTTCACGATGTGCTGTTACCTCTCAATGTTGAATCTACCCTTCTGTGCTCTATGTTGCGATGTGGAAATTCTGCAGACCTGCCTTCCTGCACCGACAGAAGGCTGTCTGTAAGGCTGTGCCAACTGGCAGTGTGGGGACCTTTCTGCTCATTACCTTTACCTGTTTCTATATCCTGTTTGTAAACCTCGCTCCAGGAGCAATTCTTCACCTCACTTACAGCCATTGCTTTCAGTTTGCAATTATTTTCAACACTCACAGAACCCATTGTAGGATGTTTCAGAAACACCTCCAGCAGGTGAAGGTGCCTCTCAGAAATAAGAGTCTTGGGCTGGGGATTTAACTCAGTGGTTCCAGCGCCTGCCTTGCAAGTGAAAGGGCCTGGGTTTAATCCCAGTAACCACATACAATGCCAGGTGTGGTGAATCACACCCACCAGCAATCAACCCCACACACCACAGTGCTGGGTGTGGTGGTTCATGCCTGTAATTCCAGAACTTGGAAGGCAGAGGCAGGAGGATTGCTGAGATCAGGATCAGCTTGAAGTATAAAGTGATACCCTGTCTCAAAAAACTAAAAGAAGAAGAAGAAGGAGAAGAAAAGAAAGAGGAGGAGGAGGAGGAGGAGGAGGTGAAAGAGAAGGAAGGAAGAAAAAATGAGAGTCTTAGTACTCTGGGAACCCATCTCCAAGCAGACATGAGAGTGCCAGCTGGGCATTGACCCTTTCTTCTTAGAAATTAATGTTTCAGTGCTATGAAGCCCTTTTGTCTAGAGTCTGTGTTTGCCCTTATAGTCCCCACACATAATATCTACTTTCTGAAATTATTACTTCAGGAACACTTTAGTCTATCATTTTTTTTCTTCAGTACTATTCCCATTCAGAATCAAAGAGTTCTGTAGTGAGCTACATCATTAGCCATTTTTAAATTTTTATTTTGAGACTGAGTCTTTCTAAACAGCTAAATTATGGAGGCTGGGCTCTACTTTTCATTTCACTGACCTGAGCCTTCCAGAATGTTGGGTTTGCATGTCTGCACCACCAGGTTCACCTTGTGTTTCCATTTTTAATTATGTCACTATTCTTGATATTGAACTATTTTTTAATTTAAGTACTGTTGCCTATGTTTTTCGACTGGAATTAGAGCTGTGTTTGTACAGGATAGTCATCCCCATGGCTTTTAAAAGAAATTTTTTTTCCTTAAGAGTAGATGATGAAGACAATTAACAAAAAAGAAATATGTATTATGTAGGAAGAAAAATTTTAAAAATATAAAATCCTTGTCACTTTGAAAATAGTATGTAAATACACACACATAATACACAGAAAAATATTCAAGTGGATAGATTTTGATGTAGATAAAAATACAGATATCAATGCAGATTTTTATACATGTATATATTGAAAGTGTTATGGCTTGAATTTGTTCTCCAAAACTGCATATGTTAAAGTGCTAATCCTCATGATCTCAACATTGATCTTCCTTGGAATCACATCATTATAGATTCATATGGTTAAAACATGATCACCTCTCATCTAATATGATCGAGTCCTTATAAACAGGAGATCCTCATACACATACAAACACATAAACAATGGCAAGAAGTCAGGGTTGGACCTATGACTTGAAGAATGCTTAATGTCACAGCAAAACTATGAGATGCTGAGAGGAGCACAGGCCAGAATCTCCCTGATGGCCAACATGGGTTGCAGCCTCACCAACACCTTGTCTCCAGGCTCCAGAACTGAAACTGAAACAACACCTTTGTGTTGTGTAAGTTACTCAATTTGTGGTAGCTTTTTGTGGAAGCCTTAGTGAACTAAAACAGTCACACACACAAACACACACACACACACACACACACACACACACATCTGATTTAGGCTCATTTCAGTATATGTAGACTATAGAATAGAATTGAATATGAAACATACCAATGTATAATAGAATTGATAATTCATTCTGATACCAATGGCATTTTCCTGTTGAGCATCATTCTCACAGTGATTAAATTCAGTAGTGCTCTACGCTAAGCAAATCCCTGAAGTGTGGACAATATCTACAAGGGTGTCCGCTCTCTGGGAGTCAGATTCTGTGGCCTTTCATGTGTGTGGCTGACCAAAGTTACACAGTGACGGGCTCTCCAAGTCTCTCACCACAGGTTCCTTCAGCTCTGAAAACCCAGAAACTTTCCTCCCATTTTGTGCTTCTCAGTCTTACTTTCCACAGCAGCCAGACACTGATTAGGTGCAGCCCAAACTTTACCTCTGACCTGGTTCCCACCACATTTTCTATTACCTTTATTTGCAACATAGACTGCTTCCTATCAGATTTTCTTATTCTAAATTTAGTCTCCACCTCAAACTTTTGTCTTTTCTTTGATGGGGGAAAAGCCGTAATACCAAACTCTGCCTCTTTCTTCCACTATTTTTTGTTCCGGAGGACTATTTCCTGGACGCCTTAACCTCACCATCCTTGATTTGCGTCAGGGAGACGATGTGTCCTTCCTGAGCCCTCAGCTCTTTGTCAGTCCGAGTCTTTACTTTTGGGCTCCTCACCGCATCCCTCCACAGCTTTCTGCTTCACCATTTCTCCTACCACTCGAACACTTCATCTTTGTCCTGGGACGTCCTACTCCTCAGCGATTTCCTGGAGAAGGTGAAGCAATAGGAATGGACTTCTGAAGACTGAGTCCCAGAATAATGGAAAAATATGTTCGACTCCATATACAAATTCACCACATATTTCCTTCCAGACCTTCATGTCATAGATTTAGAATCAAACAGTAATATATTCAGCTGAAGGGGTTTTTTTTAGACCATTCTTTGAAAATAATCTTAAAATTGCCTCTGAAATAAACCTATAAATTAAACTGCATCATTTTACAAAAAAAAGTAAACAATGTCCAACAAGAGCCACCGTATAAGTAGACATTTGAATGTTGAACTAGGTATTATTTATTCTTGCACAATATGTTAAGCAAGTATTCGCTGATTGGAATACATGAGATAATGTGCTGTGTTGACTAATTACCCTGATTTCTTTAACTCATTGCAGGTGAAAAGCACTTTTAATGTTTCCATTTTAAATATAATGAAGCTGAGACTTCCTTTAAATGACTTGCTTATGGTCACAGAGCTTGTAAATTTATGAGCAAGAAGTTGACTTTTATTGCACTGTACTTCTAAGTTTATGTTATAACTGGCATTGTACTAATTATTTTTCATTTACCAATATGGTTAAACAACTAGTGAGTATGTGCATCTTTGCATGTCCACGTGGTGGGGCTGGGGTGCAGTGAAGCCAGGGTATGCATTTTGCATATTTCTTTCTAGTTGGGGAAATAAATTTGCTCTGATCCATTCTTAAATGTATTTGAGAGATAGTTGTTTTTTATATGACTTGATGAATCTGTGAAAGACTGTACCGTCCCAGATGGGAATGACATTTATAAGCATGGCCTCATTAGCACCTCCCCAAATTGAGTTCACAAGCCGAGAAGCGTGAGAAATATTCCTGAAAAGCAAAAAATAGTTCAATTCAAATCATAAAAAGAAACATATTCAGACAGTGGAAAAGCACTTATTGATATTACTAAATCTTCACCCATCAAGGGCGAGATTCTCTGCGGCGCTGAGAAGCAGACAAGAGGCAGCATTGATCTCCTGCCAGTTCTCACTGGTTTCCCGCTGCAGACATGGCAAATATCAATATGACTACATGGACTTGTAATAAGTGCAGTAGGATTATTTTAAATTTTCCAGGTTTATTCTCTCTCTTTTGAATGCTGTTGAAATGTCAAAACATTTAAGATCTATCTCTTACTTTAGGAAGGGAAACACATATATAACCCCATAGTATAATTTATTGATTATTGTCTATTAAGAAATTTGAAAAGTCTAGCTTTCCCAAAATTGCCATTGGCTGCTAGATGAGACAAAAGACAAACCAATCCAAACCAAACCAAATCAAAATAGGTATTTCCATTTTCACAGCTACATTTTCCCTGTGAATGTGACACTTTTGTGGCTTTGGCAAGTTTAGCAGTAATCTGTTCGCACCAGGCTTTCCAAATCTGTGACACGAAGAGATGAGATGAAACTACTTTTATGACTTTGTCCAGGTCTGTGGTTTCATAATAAATATTTCACCACAGCAATAGAATAGAAACCTTGATGTAAATAAGATTCATTTGGAGCCACTAGAGTTTCCATATCCCATTTGTTCAGTTGAGGAAATAAAATTGCTCTGATTCATTCTTAAATGTATCTGAGAGATAGTTGTTTTTCATATGACTTGGTGAATCTGTGAAAGACTGTTCCATTCCAGATAGAAGAGGAAGATAATTTTGAGTAGGGTCAATGGACTTCAACATAAAAGGCAGAGTAGATTTACAAAACTTTCATCCTACTCTTCTCATTCGTCAGAAGGACATCTCTGAGGAAAGAAAATGTTGAAGGTAGTCATAGTGTCATCCCTATTTAAATGCTGAATGTGTTCAGTGACTTCTGCCATTAAGAGGGAAACTTGAGTGTGATGTTACTGAGTATGTTCAAACCTTCGAGCATCTCTCTTGTACAACTATGTGCCCTTCATCACAAAGGTGATCATGAGGCTTGATTTACCTTACCTGAGCTATTAGTTTTACACAGAATTTCCAAGTGCCTCTTCTCTATAGTTTCTGTCAGCATGGACTAAGCTTAACTTTTTAGCATGAAATGTCTAAGTTAGTTATTGCCATGTCATAGGTTGTAAGAAACATGTATGTATTGGTCAGGAGTCAGACAGAGAAGTGAAACTACTAAGTTACACATGTTTAGGACTATATCTTAATTATCCTAGTCACATATAAATATATGTATATGCTATTATGTATATGTATATGTTTATATACACACACATACAAATATGTCTATATAAAATATATACACAAATGCATACAAGATTTCCTGATAAGGATTTTACCTCACGGAGTGCTGGAGGTGGCTAAGCTGTTCCTCCTGTAATGCTGTTGGGAAGCCATCGGGTACTGAGGAAGCTGGGAATGTGCAGTGCAGGTCTCAGAAAAGGGAGATGAATGTAACATGACAGATCAAGAAGAGTCAGGAAGCTGTGAGTTACAGCTGGCTTGGGTTTGGGCCAAATTCATGTCACTCTGTTGCCTCTGATCTTGAAGGTCTGAGGCCTCAAGAGGGAGTTGGAATCCTCCATATCTAAGTTAAAATGCATTTGGTGCAGAAGCAAGAAGAGCTGTGTGCAGATGTGGGAGAAGGTGGATAAGAAAGACAGGCTATCAGAGGCTGAGTATGCTTTACCCAAATCACGCAAGTGTTAATTGGTAAAACCAGAACTTGAATCCAAATTTGCCTGACTTCAAGTCACAGTGTTTAAGAGCTATGAAGACTTTGGATCCAAGTCTAGCATGGATATATTTTGGTTTCACCAGTGTCCCATATATCAAAGGACACATTGAAGAAAAGAAAATAGTAACAGGAAACACTTCATCATCTGTGTGTCCTTCTATCTAAATCTCATCTGATTGGCGTGACATTCTCTCTTCCTGGTTAAAGGTAGATACTCAATACCTCAGGTGCCTTCTCTATGCCCTTCCTCAATAGTATCATCCTTCCAATGCCCTCAAGTCATTTAAAAATCACTTTTTATAATAATGATTCCCTTTTGCCTATAGTTTTACAATTTGTATGTAATATATAGTTTTACTTTGTTTTTTGAATTTTTATGAGAAGAATTATTCCACACATTTTTGGTGGCTTCCTTCCCACAGAATTATGTGAAATTTATTCAACTCAGTTCTAATATCTGTAATTCATTCATTTCCACAAATATATATTTTTCTGGTGTTGATAAACATTTCAGTTAGAATGTTTTACTGTTACTATTTGAATTTGAAAATGTTTCTACTGATTTTTTAAAATTTTTTAATCTTTATTGGTACATTACATATATGCATCATGATTGCACTCCATAATGGGGATTTGTACCAGTATAAGACA
Organism: Petromus typicus; assembly: GCA_004026965.1. Lineage (NCBI taxonomy): Eukaryota > Metazoa > Chordata > Mammalia > Rodentia > Petromuridae > Petromus > Petromus typicus. The sequence goes on along the minus strand of PVIR01000758.1, from coordinate 84,784 downwards.
CAACTTAATTCTCATTTTTTCCCATAGCCCTACCCACCCTACTGCCCCCCCATATACATAAAATTTGTTTCCTTACTTTTTTGTTACCATCTCATCATTTTTCCCCCTTCACCCTATTTTACTTTGAGCATTTTCTACTTCACAATATATAATATACAATTCTAGGACTCATTTGCATCCTTATTTTCTCATACTCTTCTCTGTGGCGTTTCCAGAGAGTGGAACTAGATGAAGTATAACTTGTGTGCATTTTCAAATTTTTTGGTAGTGCTTAATAATTCTCATCACTCTACATACTTTATAACACAATTTTGATAATTCTATGAGTATACAAGACTTTAAAATTTTAATATGCAGGTATCTCGTAACAACTTTCTCATAATACTTTCTCTTATTGTGAGTAATTTTGCCTTCTATAGAGATCCCTGTGAGTTTTGTTTTAATAGTTTCTCATCTTTTCATTGATTGTTGCATGTGCTAAAAAATATCTTGTCCTTGAAAGTGCTCATGTGTCTATTGGATCTTTAAATGGTAAAATTTACTTAACTTAATGTGATTCTAGTTTTTGAATGTTTCCTTTATAATAGATATGTGTGTGTCTGTGTGTGTGTGTGTTTGTGAGTGTGTGTTTGTGTTGGTTGTGCTTTCCTAAGAAATCCACTGTATCTGGTGCTGTAAAGTAGTCTGTTTTGTAGAATTAAATTTTCTTGAACTCTGTAAAGTTAATAAGTTTAGTTTTTTTCTTTTACCTCCCCTCTTTATATTCACCTGAAATCATACATTGTTAAAGTTTCAATTTAATTTTTTCACATGAAAACCTGATGCCAATTCAAAAATAATATCTCCATTCTCTACTGACCTACAATGAGCATTGTGCTATAGACTATATTTATATATTTAAATACTTCCTTTTTCCTTTCATTTTTCCATATTAGCTAAAAACAAATATTTAGGTTAATATAATTCCATAGTAAGATCCTGACTCAACTTAGGTCTGAATTACTCAGAACAGTGGGTTTATTTCTAGCAAACATTGTGAATACACCCATTACAGTCTTAGATTTATGAGGTGGTCTTTATAGGACTTCTCTCCCTCAAGTGTCCTTTGACACTTTTTCTGTCTTAGTGTCCCCGAAACTTTAAAAATGGAACTCAAAGGAGTCAATATTCTCAAGTTTCATGTTCTTCTGATGCTCCCCACCATATCTTTCATCCATCAGAAACACTTGAATATTATTCTACAATAAAAAGGAACATTGAGATGTGTCATGTACAGGTATAAATTCTCAATATTGTTTGTGCTCATAATGTATATGTAAAATATGCCAATAAAATCAATTTTAAAATAATGCTAGAAACAATCTGATGTGTATATTCTCTTCAGGTGACTATATTTCTCAGAAATTGTAAATCAAAAAGTAATGCAATTCCACAGTGTTGGATACGTTTTTCTATGATTTCAATTCAATTAGTAAAGACTAATATATTTCGGTTATAATACCAGCTTCCAAATTGTACAGAACTCATTTATCTACAAATGGTGATGTATTTTCCAGCAGACTGACACCAATGAAGGGACATAGCTCCTAACTTTAATTTTCTATTATTTGCCTTGCTTTTCTTGAACCTTACTGTGCCTGCCTTTGTCACTAAAACTATTCTCCAATTGAATAAGTAACTTCTTAACTTCTTTCTTTTACTATGTATTCAAAATAACTTTGCAGATGCAATCTTATCAGAAGCCTAGTCATCTTTTGAAAAAAGTATTTAATCAAATACAAAAGCCTGTAGTTTTTTTCCATCTTGCTTGTATACAATATCACAAATATCACATAACCACCTCATAGGCTTATGCAATCTTTATCAAACAGAACTAATTGTGTAGACTTGCTCCCAAGAGCTAGGGCTCAAATTTTGCATAAAACCTAGGCATTAATCAAATTGATGTATTGCCAAATCTACAGAACAGAATTACTTGTCAAGGCTGAAGTAAAAGAAAGAGATAATTGATAAATGAATTGTAAATATTGTTTACTCAGAACCCTCTGTAGTAAACCTCCGTAGGATTACGTTGTCTCAGAGATTATGCCAGTTTATCATATCAACTGGGCTATAATCACATCTGTGAGGCCTCAAGACTCTTTATTGTCTTCATTTCCTTCTCAAACTTCTCTGAAATTTTTAAATTAGTGTCCTCTTTTTCACTGAGTTAAGAGGCCAGTAGCATCTGCCATCAAGAATATTCACCACTTCTTTTCTACTTGCAGATTGGAGGTAAGATGAAGAAATCTCGGATTTTAATTAGTCATCTCGCTGACTGATTTATTTCATTAGATTTCCTTCCTTCGCAGCAAGCATTAGCTGAGTATAATTGAGTAGGTGGACTGTTGACTATTCTTATGACTGGTGGGAGAGTATTACATTCATGGCATGTTAAATTTTCTTGATCTTAGATAAGAAGGGAGAAGAGTGATCACTCCATGGTCTAAGGTGAAGGCAGTAGGATCAGGGCCATGCTGCTAAATTTTATGCTGGCCATTTTTACTTTTGAGAAATCACTTAACCTCTGTTTTGTTTTTTTCCTAGCTGTAAAGTGTGGTGTTGAAGAGGTTATGCAATTAATATTTTAAAGTATTCGTAAAACAAAAAATGCTGTGCAGGTGTTAATTATCTTGTCATGCTATTATTAATAGTAATTTAGGTAATAGGTTTTAGAAAAAGACCAGCATGACATTTTTTTCCTGCAGATTAGCTGACTGTTTGTCAAAGCACCATGTGTGTTAGTGTAATATAGACTTCCAAGTTTATAACACATTTCTAGTATAATCTCTAGGATAGTCCTGTCACATTTTATATAATGTTGACAAAAGATAAAATAAGTAAAAAAAAATTTAACTAACACCATCCCCTATAAGGCTGTGTATTGTTTGTGCTAATGTTTTGACTGAACCAACAGGGAGAGAGAATACCTGAAGGATATTAAAACAAGAAATAGGTCAACAGTTCCCAGTTTGTTTTGACAAACTCGTCTTTCTTCTGTAAATTCTTTCCCCATAGGGTTAACAGGAAGATAATTGCAAGTAGTTTTCCTGGTTTTCTTTAGCAGTGAAGACAGCATAGAGGAAGGGAATACCACAGGCTGCTGACAGCTTATGGGTCAAGTAAAGCTGAAGCTTCTATCCATTACTCTATTTGGGCCACAGGACATTAAAAGGAGCCGATATTAAAGGAAGTTTTGTTCTTTCTCTGTCATATTAAAAGAAGAAATGCTCTATCATCGAAGAAATGCTCCTTCTTAGAAATCTTAAAGACTTGAAGCAGACATGTATGTGGCCTGAAAAATTCACTAGACATCTAAAACTAGATGGAGGTGGATGTCTGATTACTTCTGGAAGCTTGACCAAGCCTGATATAGAACCTGTTACTTTCATTTGAGCTTGTGCCTCTACTGACTTCTACCTTCTTTGTTGTCATAGGACGTTTAGCTGCAGCACAAATTTTTACTTTTGAGATTCGTCTCCATATTGCAAATGTCTCTGCTTGTTCTAGGGAAAAAAGTCGAAAATGATCACAGGCAGACCATTGCCACAAGTACCATAGTGTCCAGAAGTGGAGATGAAGTATGTGCATGGACCGTTTTATGACTCAGATGCTTATTTTCAAAGAATACCATATTATATAATTTTTGCAAGGTAATGAATCACTTTAAAACTTAGTGGCTCAATATAGTAAATGCTGTTTTAGTTCACCATTCAAGGAGTTGATAATTTTAGGCTGGGTTAGGCTGATCTAGAGCTAAAGTCACTCATGGGTCTGTAGTTTACTGTAGCCTGGGGACCTCAGGTCTGTGCTGTAAAATACCTTTCTCTGGTCAGAGGTAGACTGTTTGCACAGCACACACAAGACTGTTTTCAGTCTTCTAGTACCTCACCCTCCAGCAAAAAGCAATAAGAAAAGGAAAAGACACACATGTTTTTCTCTAGCTGGTTACCCCAGACTTCCTTCATATGCTATCATGTCCCAAGGGGAGTATAGTTTACCCTAATGCAAATGTCTACCTCCTTTCTAAAGAAATGGTTGCATAACAAGACTAGAGGGTCTCCAAAAAGGCCAAACAATCACTCAATCAATAAGTAAATAAATTATAAAAAATCCCCATTATGAAGTGCAATCATGATGTGTATATTTAATGTACCAATAAAGATTAAAAAAATAAAATAAAGGAATGTTTTGAAAAAATAAATGATTGTAAAATTTCTAAGAAAGACATCTGTACCTCTCAGGAGTACTCTTTCTTCTTCACATATGATACAATTTAAGTTCTTAAGAAATACTGTTGAGATGAGGATTTAGCTCAGTGCTTCCAGTCCCTGCTTTATAAACACAAGGTCCCAAGTTAAATTTGTGGTAGCAATATATATATATATATATATATGTACAGTATATACACTATATATATGTATATATATACACTCTATATACTATATGCATATACAATGTTTGGAAGGGTACATGTATATACATTTATATATACATATATATGTATATATAATGTTCAGATGTATATATATGTATAGATATATGGAAGTGTATATGTATATACACACATGCATATATGTATATGTGTATATACAATGTTTGGAAATGTATGTATATATATATATGTATAATACATGTGCATATATATATATCTACAGTATACATATACTGTATGTGGATAATATATGTATATATATTCAATATATATACATATATAAGTGTGTATATATATATCTGTAGATATAAAATTGTATATCTTCCTATTGCACACTTGTTTTAAAGCAGTAGTTTCTCTAATGGGATATTCAGACTATTCAAATTTTGAATATCATTACTCTTTCTATTCTTCTAAACTTTTTTCTGGTATTGTTGAAAGTGTCTTACAATTCCAGAGATCTATATTATCTGGAAAATAAAATCTGAGGGACTTTAAACTGCTTCATTCTAGTACTAACTCAGATTTATAATTCCAGTTCAGTCACTTAGTCCTTGACTTTTTGCATAAATTCAGCCTTCCTGCCATTTATGTGTCACAAGCTAAAGTCCATGCACAAATCCAGCAGCTCAAGTCTAGAACGTGGTGTCTGCTTTATTCTCCTACACTGATTTCAAGAGCCGCTTGTCTCTTCAGGCTTTCTTCCTTACCCCGTTCTGGACTAGGCACACCTGTGGCACACCTGTGACATTGTCCTTGGTTCTTTCACTCGGATGCCATTTGTTACTTGCTCCTCTTTTCTGTGGATCTCAGCTACTATCTTCAGTCCCATCAGCCACTGAGCTCTACACAGCTCTATCTGGGCAGAGCATCCTTCCTGACCTTCCAAGGAGATCAAAACCTGTCATACAGTTGTCTGCATTAAGACAGTGAATGTGAAAAGTGTCTGAGTTACAGAAGGGAAGCGGCAGGCCATGCTTGGTGCCAGAGTAACCTCTCTCTGGTGGCACATATGACAGCAACAAGGAAGACTCTGGCGGTGTTGACTAAAGGTGATGGTTACTGAGTTAGCAGGCTCCGGGCTTCTGATCGCTACCAGTGATGGGGATTAAAAGTCTGTCCAACCCAAATATGGAAATACAGACTTATTCATGTATATATTTCACAAATATTTGGGACCTGATTTGCTCTCAGAAACAATGCTGTTATTATCAGTAACTAAAATGGTTATTGTGACAAAGTGAAGATGGAAAATAGGGAAGATTTATGGGTCAAGAAGATGGTCCCAGCCCCTGATTAACGGTAGCTAAGTGTTCCAAAAGGAAATTTTTTCCTAAATATAGCTAATTTCCTGATTTTTTTTTTAGACAGGGTCTTGCTTTGTAGTTCAGGCTGGCCCTGAGCTCAGCCTCAAACTCACATCACCGCAGTCCTCCTACATCTGCCTCCTGAGTCCTGGGTCCTGGAATTACAGGTGTGAGCCACCATGCCTGGCACTGTGGTATGTGGTACAGATTGCAGCTGGGCATGAGTCTCCATACCCACACCGAGTACTGTATGTGGTTACTGGGGAATTGAACCCAGGTCCTTGTGCTTGCAAGACAGGCACCGGAACCACTGAGCTAAATCCCCAGCCCCATTTCCTGATTTTTTGAAAGAAGATGTAACTTTAAGATGTAAATTTATGAGCCTAATATAGTTTATGTATCTTTAAGATATTTGGGTTTAGCATGCTGAACCTGCAAGCTCCTTTTTATGATAAGGATGGAATAATATCACATTTTACAAAGATAAATTGTATTTAATTAAAAATATTAAAATTGTATAAAATTTTGTCAAAAGCAGAAGCATGCAGCTATTTAAAATCATGAATATTATACAGGGGAATTATGTTTTATTTTTAATTCAATTTGTTATTAGAATAGGACCATATTTGAAAGTATTAATCTGATTTAATTTTTATTTCTCATAAATAATTTTTTTCTTCTAGTTTTCTTTTAAGGGTAAGCCAAGAGGATTGAAAAGATAGATATACCAACAAAAAATAAGCCAATAAATAGCAATAAAATATTATTAGATTTTTGACTGTCAAATTAGTCATTAAAGTTGATAAGAATTTCTCAGTCTTCTGTGAGACAATATTCTAGAAAGCTGGCATTGCTGAGAAAGAAGAGGATTTTGAAGTTCCTTAAGCTCCATTAACCTATCAAGAGCTAGTTCTGATAAAGTCAAGTTGGTATAATCAGTTTTATTCCAAGCCAGGTGGGGTACTGTGAATATCATAAAATAAAAATCACAAATGCCAAAATAAGATGTAGGAACTTGTTTGAGTTAAAAGCAACATAAAATCTGGGAGAGAAAATGTGAGTGAGATGTCAGCTTCTCATTTCTCCCTGAAAGGAACCTTCAACATGGAATGTGAGACAAATATCTAAGTAAGGTTGGTGAATCTAGGGAAGGCCAAAATCCTTCCTCTGCAAAATCATATTGTTTGGATACTGTTTTTAGTGTGGAAAAACAGTTCCAAACATAGATGCACTAAAGGAAACTGATCCAAAAGTAGTGTCTCTATAAATATGGTATATGTGTGCTGGTCAGGGGTTTGGGGTCCAGATGAAAAACTCATAATGCCCAGGGACACAGAGTAAAACTGAACTTTCCCAGTTCATGTCTCTGTGAGATCACTTTTGTTGCTTGACATCTGGAAAAGGGGAAACCTTTGAAAATCTAAATTTTCACTTGGAAAAAGGTAGTTTCCTCAGGAGAATCATTTCAGCCTGGAAAGCTTGCACTGCCTTTACTTGGCAATTTTAAGTGCTCATTTCCTTCTTCTTCATGATGATGAAACCAAGGAGTGAAGAGCTTAAGAGCAACATTATAGATTTGAAAATAAAGTAGCTGTTGTCTGGCTTATCATACAAACGCTTTGCTACTCACTGACTTTACCACTCTCTGAGGAGTTAAGAGAGCTTCCATTTGTCTCTTGTTTTTGTCATAATGAATTTCCATTTTCATGACTTAATCCTCTGAATTGTCTCTTTTTTTTTTTAGTATAATTTGAATGTAATAACTGTATGACAGGAAGAAGTCTGGACGATCATCAATTTTAGCATTTCTTCAGTCTAAACCCAGTTAAAAAACAAAATTTGAACCGGAAACCTGGACATCGTAGCACTAGTAGAATGACAGTACAAAAAAACTGACTTAGTAATAACAGCTTAAGATTTCCTATTGTTATTTTTTTATCATCTTAAATGTACTTTATGTTAACATAGCACATAACTAAGTTGAATGTGGAACATGAACGGGATCATCCAAGCTATGGAGATATTTTCAAGAAACAACTTTTCATAACCAAAAAACTCTTCTGGTGATAAAAAAAAATGAAAGATTTTTTTTTAAAAAAAGAAAGCAGTAGTCTTGTGGATAAGACACATGCAAAAACAGTTCAAAGAAAATGAAATTAGAATGGCCAAACGAAGTAAAGAAGAGGAACTCTTAAGCATTACTGGAGCTAAAGTTAGTATTACAGGGAAGAATGACATTATGGGATAGAACAGGTAGAGTAATATTTATACGCTACTGTACAAGATTTCCATAGCTCAGTAGAACAGCAATATAAAATTATTCATAGCTAAGTGGAATACATAACATAATGGAAATCACACATACCAAAGGGCAGACATGTACAATAGAGTTTCAGTACTTGCACCTAGTGATAGGCAATTAAATTTGTATTTTTAAATTGAATTCTCTATTGGTACATTTTATACACACATCATGATCACACTCCATATTGAGAATTTGTACCAGTATATGATATGACTTAATTCTCATTTTTACCCATTTCCCTAACCACTTTACAACCCCCAATCTCTATATACATATGCTTTCTTTCTTTTTTAACATCATATTTTTAATTTTCCCGGTTACTTACCCCTACCCTTTTCCTTTTGAATATTTTCTATTTCACAATATCTATCATACATTCTAGAACTCATTTACATCTTCAGATTCTCATACAAGGAAAAAGATAGGGTATTTACACATCTGTAACCTATGGATTTCACCTGTGAGTACGTTCTCAAAGTATATCCATTTGAGTATAAATGACTCAAACTCATTACTCATTACAGCACAGTGATACTCCATAATATAAAAAAAAAACTACATCTTCTTTATCCAGTTTCCAGTTGATGGGAATTTGGGTTGTTTCCAAGATTTAGCTATCACAAACTGAGATATTATAGGCAATTAAGTTTGAAAAAAGTGAAATTATATTATGAAAACCTGAAGCTTTAAAACAGTGAACCCTCCAGATAGATCACTCTTTGCCTATACATATCCTTCTGTATTTTGTATATATTATTTATATATATATATATTATAAAATATGAAAATGAATGTTCAAAAAACTTTCAGAACATTACATAGAATATATATAATACTTTTGTAGGAATACATAATAATAGTAAAAATAGATATTATTTATCAATACATACATGATGGGAAGGAGGGAGATAGATCTTTCTCAAATGGAAAAGTGTGTAACAGATGGAAGAAAGTGGGGGAAAGGAAGGAGAAGGGATGAATTCAGATGTGTTATGTACACTCACCAACTCCCCCCCCCCCGGGTGTATAATCGTTATTTAATGCAAACATGTACTAATAAAAAATAAAAACTGAACAAAACTGCAGTAGCTCCTGGAATTTGCATCGCTTTGCCATCAGCTAGGGCAATTTCTGCAAACAGACTCAAGATAATACAGGACTCCTCGCATTTGCCCTTGTGAGTTTGTGCAGATTTCTTCTTCCCTGTAGTGCTAATTTTTTTTTTTTTAATTTTGCTTTTGCTCTTCCTTTCATGATCTCTGGATAGTCATGTAGAAATCCAGCCACAAAAAGAATGTATGCAAATTGGTTTTGATTAACACAGACTTTTGAGAACTATGTTCCCATTGTTGTATACTTCTCAGATCTCCTTAAAATACTTTGAAAATAAACAGAACAGGTATGACTCACTTCTTAAGCTCCAGGTGGATAGAACAATCTTGGGGCATCTAGTATGCACTTGGTAAATATTTGTGGAAAGGAGAAAAATAAGACGTGTTGCAAATGACCATCAATGTCAAAGTCAGACCTCATTCTACTAGCTTCAGAGATAGAAATTGAGATGTCTTCCAACCACAAATGCCACCACCAGCTGAGACAATATTATTGTAAACTTGTGTGCAGTTCCTCTTAGGTATGGATGGTTTCCAAGGGGCAGTTGTTGGGAGGGTTGCGGGAGAGAGAACAAAAGCCCTTCCGTTCCCCTGACAGGCCTCTCCGGAGACTGACTTTGTGATTTCTTTTGTGTTATGATTGACCGTCTTAGATAAGAAGCTATGAAAGCCAAATCAGAAGCAGGTACATGAGGGACAGGAGATACATTATGTTTTATATTGTGCAGAAGAGTAAGTTGGTAAGGCTGTCGCAGGCATCACACAATATTAGACCCAGATCACAAGGATCAAGGCTTCCATAGATTTGACACTAAAAATGTAAATGAGCTTTATTTTCAGCTCCTCTGCAAACATCCATGAAAAAAAAAAAAAAAAAGCCCAAAAGGCCTTTCTTTAAAAGTGAGAGCATGCATTTTCCTCACCTAATCGCTATGTGTGAATAGTATAAAGCCAGTTCCTAAGGCCAAGGGTTATAGCTCCCATTCATGTCTTCATTTTCACAGTTTAGTCAACAGTACATTTAGAAAAAAACTTGACCATCAGACACCTGAGTGTCACTTATTTTCTTTTTCATGACAGTTTGTCAGCCCCTAACCTGTCATGAGGACATACTGAACTGATGTGTGAATGTAAAAGAACAACGAAAAATCAGCTTGTGAAAAATAGTTAGAATAAAATTCCTTAGAAATTTCCTCCCTACACTTTATTCCTCTAGTATGAGTATTTATATTAATATTTTTATAACATTTGTTCTTTCTGTTTTTTAAATTAAGAGTTAGGCTATTAAAATGGGATTTTTCCATGGGAAAAACAGGACTGGACTGAAATTTGTAGTCATTGAGACTTGCCTGCTACAGCGCATGAGCTTTAGAGTAACTTACCTTGACGGGGGCCTGTTTCCGATTAAATTTTATATCTAACCATGAAATTCTTCTTTGAACCATCTGGTTTATTCGTTGTTTGAATTTAGATTTTTCAACTTGCCCACGTAATTTACCCACAGTGGGACCACATTTTCTCAGTTCATTTTTCATAACTTTTCTACACAAACCACTCTAGTAAACTGTTTGATGATAGGGCTGTATTGTGGCTCATTCTCTTAAAATTGTATTTATCCATTAGACTTCTCAAGGAAGTGTTCATGCTTCTAGTTCTGTTCCTTAGAGTAAAATAGGACATGGAAGTTTTTCAGAAAAAATTTACCTTGATGGAAACTGATTTGACTTTTAATTAATCTTTCTTTTCTTCTCTTTGTAATTATAGTCAGATAAGAATTTTCTGCTCTACATTCACAGGAGTCCTTAATTTCTATATTAAGTCACAGATATATAGTTCTATTTATTCACCCTTACCAAATTACTTTTAAATTATGAAAACTGAAAAAAATTTGTTTTTTCTGAAGTTCTACGTTTGCTCCAATGATCAAGTTGAAAGAAAATATTCAAAATTATAAATAAATCACTGTGGAAATCTATATAATTTATCATTCTTCAAGTATTCCAGCTATGTATACTATATAATTTATCAGTTTGGTAAAAAATGAAAAGTATCTAGACTTACATGCTAAAAAATTCTGCCTAGGGGCCATTTTACAAAAAATAATTTCAGATCTTTATTTTTATATCATATAATTTAAGTGCACACAACGTAAAATCAAGCCAATGTTGGGTCCCCAAGACGGCACCATTCCTTGGAGCAAATAGCCTGCCACCTGGTTGCAGCTTGATTGTACTGAACCATTTCCACCATGGGAAGGGCAAGGCTTTACCCTTATGAGCAGAGACCCTTATTCTAGGTATGGATTTGACTTCCATGCATGGACTGCTTCTGCCCAAACTACCATTAACAGATTACAGATTGCCTAATCTACTACCAAGGTTTTCCACATTGCATTGCTTATAACCAAAAAAGAATAAAGCAGTGGCCAAGCTCACAATTTGCTGGCCTTATCATGTTCCAGAGGCAGCTGGATGGATAGATGGCCTTTTGAAGATACAGTTACAGTACGAGATATGTTGCAATACTTTGCAGAGGTGGGGGAAGGTTCTTCAAAAGGCTACACACACTTTAAGTCAGTGTCCACTGTGTGGTGCTCTGTCTTCCATAGCCAAGAATCCATCCACCTCTGGATAGTTCTGCTTCCTGTTCCCAGGACTTTATTCTTTGTTGGCCTAGAAATCTTAGTGCCAGAGCAGGAAATTCCAGGAAGTACAACAAGGATTAATTGGAGCTGGAAGTTAAGACTTAGTTCTGATTATTTTGGGTTCTTCATGCCTCTGTATAGTGCAGCCAAAAAAGACAGTTACAGCTTTGGCAGAGATGAATGATCCAGAGAACCGTTAGGAAATTGGGTGATTTCTCCACAAAGGAGGGAAGGGGCAAGGTGACAACTGGCCAGGAACTGTGAGAAATAAAGGTATGGAAAAGGAAAAGGCCCCAAAGTATCCAGGGGCTGCAGAATGGGTAGAAAGACCCAGCTGTAAATATCAGCCACACATGACCAATTACACAAATGAGGTAAGTGTAATTGTTTTCTGCTGTTTCATTGATGTGATTGTGGATATGTACACATATATTAAGCAGAATTCTGAATTTTCACCCTTTGTAGTTTACAATTGATGGACTTAGTATTCCCTCTTTTTTGTTTTTTGTGGTACCAGAAACTCAGGTTTTTGGACTTGGCAGGCAGCCTCAGTGTCACTTCATCCCTGATCCTTAGTGCTTCATCAAACCCTATCTAATAAGGTATAAATGGTGAAATGTTAGGATAAAGCATCACTAAAGGAAAACTTTGCCTTCCATTTGTACACAGCATAGTTATATCCTGTTAGGCATAATTACGAATTTGCTATTGTGTCTGAGGACTAAGTGTAGTATAAGGAAAAGTATCTGGTTGTCCAGTTTTAAAGAGACAAATTGTGATAGTTAATGTGGTGTCAACTTGAATACAATTCAGCACATTAGTTAAGTACAATTCCAGTGTGTTTAGATGACCAGTTTCTGACAAGGGAAGACCCACCCAGGGTGCAGGTGGCACATACCAATATGTCTCTAGCTGGGATGGTCTAGAAAGGGGAAGATGTAGGGAGTTTTGCTTTTTCTTCTTCAGAGGAGCTCTAGTCTTTTCTATGTCCTTTGGATATTCAGGTCCAGGGCTTCAGTGAGGACTTCTCAGCCTTCCATCTCAGACCCTGGAGCTCCCGATATAGTCTGGTTTGGGACTCTCCATTTGGTCCAGGCCTTCAGCTCTTGAGTGGATCCTCTGGGTCTCCAGCATGTAGATGGCCTTTTTGATTTTCCATCCCTCACTCTGCAGGCAGCCACTATAAGCCTGTCTTCTAAATATATATATACATATATATATGTCATATTATATACATATCTATGTCATGCACGTATTCACATTTGTCCTGCTAGTGAATCCTAACTGGTACAGACACATTGCTACTCACCTCCCTCGAAATCTTCCCCTTTGCTTGGGGAACGATTGTCCCTTCACTTGTCCCATCATTGATGCCACTTTCTGAAGCAGTTCTGGGAGTCCCCTTGTATAAATGTCTTCACAAGTTGTGATAAAAAATACAATACGTGTTGCTGGTGAGTATTATGCAGCAGAAAAGCAGGTTCTTAAGCGTTACTATGTAAACTTATACATACATGTTGTTCACACCTCTGGAATTGTGTGACTTCTGGCTCTTTCCTTAATGTCAAACTGATATTGAAAGGTAAATGTTTTAAATCAGAGATAAAGCAATTAAAGACAGAAAAGAGGCTTCCAGCACTGCTTTAGAAAGTGATAAGAATCACAGGAAAATATATCTGAAGTGAAGTGCACTATTATTTATTTTTATTTTTTATTTTTTGAGACAGGGTCTCACTTTGTAGTTCAAGCTGGTCCTGAACGCACTATGTAGTTCAAACAAACCTTGAACTTGCAGATTTCAGCTGTGAACCACCATGCCCGGCACTGTGGTATATGGTATTGATTGCTGGTGGGCGTGAGTCTCCACGCCCGCTGTTGTATGTGGTTACCCGGGATCAAACCTGAATTCTTGTGCTTGCAAGGCAGGTATCAGAACCACTGGGCTAGATCCCCGGCCCAAAGGAGACTATTATTATGGGGATTAATTACAAAGTGTCTTTTATTATAATTTTTTAAAAATGTAAATATTCACCAAGTTGTTTGATCAGACATTTTACCTACATGAAGAATATAACATTTCAGAACATTCATTCTAACATATACAAATAGGAGAGAATCAGAATTCTGAGTGGTTACTTCCTATATGAAGTGGTATGAGAAAGTAATCATAGGTCTGCAAGATAAAGGAATAAGGTATGTAGGTGGAGGCTAAGTTCTACATGGAGTAAAGAGACATTAAAGGGCTCAGAGTGGAATACTCAGATGGAGGAGGAGGAGAGAATGTACTGAGTAGAGCTGGCAGTGGACGGAGACCTGGGGAATGAGAAAGGAAAGATAACTAGAGTCCAAAGTTGTATACGATTTTCTAAACCTTTATAATGACTTTGATTTTTTACTTTCAAAAATTAAAACAGTACTACCACAGGCCTCTTTCTTGTACTTTCAATCCCTACTGGTTGAATGTATTTCTTTCTCAATATATTATTTTACTATTGAGACACTATATACAGCTGTATTAATACACAATTGACAAGCAATAAACCACACATATTTAAAGTGTACAGTTTGATAGTTTAGTTTATGGCATCAATATATGGTAAGACTTTTAATTTTTCATTGTACTTATGAATCTTTTATTATCTTGCCACAGTGATTAATGATTTTTATTTTGCATACTTTTATATCATGTCTACAATTTTATTTCTGAGATAAAAAATAAAAGAACAAACAATTCTTATGTTTGTTAAAGTTTTGAAATTTTTTCCTCATTTAGGTCTTAATTGCTTGGAATTTATTTTACTTCTACTATGTATAAAGTGGTTTTCTCTAAGGGATTTTTTTCCACAGGAGCTGGTAATGCCACCTCTCCTGTAGCTACACAGCTGTTTTGGACATGACTGTTTCTTTCGCTATGAAGTCTGGTGGGTGGAGGCCATTTCTATTACTTATTTCTCTATACTAATTAACATTAATATTAATGGTAATGTTCTAAGAAGGGATATCATTTAGATAGGAATTTGACCAAAGAAAAACCATATAGGACATCTCTGGGATGCAGATTTTCATTACATTTGGTGTAACAAATGTGTCTGTGAGCAAATATAAACAATAAGAACCTTTTACTTATTTGTACAGTCATTCTTTATGACAGATTAAGTCTGCATTTGTGATCCAGTAAATAAATTTGTCAAAATTAATTTGTATATTTATTCACAGAATAAAGAACAAAGATCACACACGTACAACAACACATGATGGGTTGTACCTAAAACATAAGATGCAAAGACAGGCAGGGCACCCTCTCTACCCTCTTGGAGCTCATAGTCTGTTCGGCAGGTCCACATGTGAAGCCATGGCTTGGTCAGAATCCGAGCTGTGAGGTGGAGGACTGAGATGAAAGTTGAGGAGATGAAGTGAGGGCGGGGTTAGTCCTACAGCAGATCCAGAAAAACCTTCACAGAGTGATCATGATTGACTTGAATCACAATAAGAAAATTTAAAGTTCACCAGGCACAAAAAAGAAATATGTTTTCTTCCCAGAGGGAGTGACAAGTTCCGAGGCAGGAAGGCATGATGGAGCAGGGCATGAGTGGGAAATAGCAGCTGACCTTTTCTAGCTACAGTGAAAACATCGGCGGTGGGAAAGGGAGTGGGAGACTAATCTGGAGAAGTAGATTGGGGTCAGACTTTGAAGACATTTGAATGGAGAGGTTGGACATAATTCTGTAGGCAACAGGAGACCACTGAGATTTGGAAACAGGCAAGTCACATGATCGAACTTGTATTTCAGAAAATAACTGATGTCGGGATGATGGATGGACTGAGGGGCGTAAGACTGAGATTTAGAGAAGTTTGTTTTTGTAGATGAAACAAGAAACAGATTGCGAGATTTCTGTAATAAACTCTTGACTGGCCTCTTTTCTTCTCTTGCTGCCTCTCTCAATATAATCACAGCAGCCACCACTATTCTTTTAAAAACCAAATCGTGTCATGTCATTTTTCCACTCAGCTCCTGCGCTGATTTGCCAAAACATTTGGACAAAGTCAGTGTAGTGGACAACATAGGGGGTCCTGTCTCCTGCCTGATCGAGGCCCCCGCTCCTCTCCCGCAGGTCCCTCCTTCCAGTCCTGTGAGCTTGTGCACTGATCCTCTCACCTGGCCCCTGCACTCCCTTCTGGGGACCTGTGCCTCACAGGTGTAGAGTCCATTCCCTTCTGATTCTTACATTTTAGCACAATAGCATCTTCATTGGAAGGACATTCCGGGACACCCTATTTCAAGTTGTAAACATACTTCCTCCTAGCACTCACTGTTTCTTATATCCTGCTCCACATTTCTCCCCCAAAACACTGATTATCCTCCCTTGCAACACTTAATTTGCATTTTCATTACACTGTCGAATTCTCTTTTGCTAGAATTTAAGCAGAAATGCTCTGTTTTGTCCAACATTGTATCAAAATCTGCCTCCAACACTGTCTAGCCCATAGGTGACTCTCAATAACATACTTCTTTAGTGAATGAAATGATGAAGGGTTTTGTTTTAGCTACTTTCTCACTGCTGGAGGAGACAGAGGATGCCCACAAGTTAAAGAAGGAGAGGTTTATTTTTGCTCGTAGTTTTGGTAGGGGTTTGGGATCACTGTCAGCTCCCTCCAAGGCAAGATAGCATGGCAGAAAGGCATAGCATAGCAGAAATGGCTCATGGCAAGGCAGGCAAGAAACAAAAAGCCAGTGAAGGAGGAGGAAGACACCATGCTCCTTGTCACACCCACAGTGATTCATGTCTTCCCACAAGACTGCACCGCCTCAGTGCACAAATCCAGTGTCACAGACCTATGATCCAGTCACCTCCAAAATCCCCCACATGCGAGTACATGAGGCTCTGGAAGACTCTAGGTATCATCCATAGCATCTTACAAATGTGGCTTATGGGAGGCTGGAGTGGATAATTTTAATATGAGTTCAGTGGAACTGTGGATAGGACTTAGTGATGGGTTTGCATTGGCCATTAGGTGAGATGAAGAAGGGAATCAATGTCTGTTTTCTAGCTATGTGAAATCTGTAGCACACACACACACACACACACACACACACACACACACACACACAGAGCGAGAGTGAGAGAGAGCAAGCGAGTGAGCGAGAGAGAGGAACAGGCTTAGGCAGAAAAAAAACTTTGAAATCATCACTGAGCTCTTTGAATATTATTAGTAACATAAAAGGCAAATAGATTCTCTTAGATACCAAAATGTGAGAATGTATAAGTCCCCTTTACAAAGTGGCACATTATTTGCTCTTGTGCAGAGCCTGTGCATACAGAGGGCCAACTATATTTGCTCTTGCAATGACCAGGAGAGTACAGGATCATAACTCTTGCGCACTGAACTGCATGGCCCTAAGGGAAGAACAAGAATAAAACCTCAGGCTTAGGTTAAGCAAAGCTTTGTTCTGGTTTCAGCTTTGTTAATTTATTGACAGCCTCCCCTAGAAACATGCTATTTGACTTCATCAAAACAAGTTCCCTCCCAACACTGTTACTTGGCATTGCTGTGATGATGAAATGCAAAGTTTCTGAGAATTGGAAAGTGTAATAAAAATGTAAGATACAGTCATCACTCTGAGGGGGAAAGTGGAGTCATGGATGAAGAATCCAGCAGAGAAATGTATTTTATTTAGAAAACTATGTCTGTTGTTAAGAACAAAAAACAATCTTAAAACACATACCTACACACATACATACAGTAACTGAATCTGGTGCTAGGTTACAGTTGTGTGTGTGCATGTGTTTTCCTGTTGGACAGTCTCAGACAGAGTTGTCACCATATTTTTGCTTCATGGTTGCCTTGAGTGATAATAGCTCAAGGCTCCTTCTAAGTTTCAGACTGGTTCACTCCAGGGTATTTCCAAACTGGCGTCTTTCAAGGAGTTATTTTAAAAGTCAATCAGGAATTCTAATTTCACCTTCATTGTTTTTGTTAGAATGGGCTAAATGTGGTCACTAATATGGCTTCATATTCTTTCTTACGAAGTCTAAACTGAATTTTCTGTTCTCATTACATTCTTGCAATATTCCATAATCAGTAATCTTTTTTTATTGTTGTTTTTGGTGCAATTTTCATTGTTAAAGTCCTTCACATATTGCCTAAGACAAATTCAATGGTAATTTTTTTTCCTACACTTTTGTACATATAAAATTCAGTAACTACAGCAACAAAATGTCACAGGCACAAGAGAACTACTTTGACCCTCAAAGAACAAAGACAGCCATGGAGGACTGTTTAGTAGAGCAGAAAGTGTCTTGACTCAGGATAGCAAAGATTTGAATCCAGTCCGGAATCTGCTGATAGTTAGACCTTGGGCCAATCATTTTATCTTTTAGTGCATCAATTACATCACCTGAAAAGAAAACAGACCATTTAGTTTGTCAGTATCTTTTACTTACACAATTCTTTGACTGTTATCTGATACTTTCCTAGGGGAGGAATGTCAGTTCATTGGAAAGCCATTTTTTAACTGCTAATTTAAAGTTAACGGAAGATGTCTTCAGCACTTATCATCCGAGTAACTGTCATTGGAAAAGATACCATTTCCTAATTGTCTAACAAAATTTAACATCCCAGTTTAGCAAGGCGATTCAATTATGCACGTAGCATTTCCTCTCTAGGTGGTGTAAGATCCCGCTGATGTGACAGCCAGCAGGGCTCACTGTTACTCGATTCCCTAGGAAACGACTTTGATTCATGAGTTTGCCACATGTGTTTGATTTATGATTTATATATTTTATTACTTTACCTATTTCAGAGCTTCTGAACAATTCTTGGCAGAACTAGAGTGAAAGATTTTTTTTTAACTTAACAACTATTCCTCAAAGGTCTTTTGTTAATTCTGAACCAAAGAAAAGTTTGATGTTCCACTCAAAACTAGCAATGCCTGTTGCACTAATTATTTGTCTGAACATTACAGAGTTTCAAAAGAGCAATCAATAAAAAGCATATTAAAAGGAGGTGAAAACAGGAGCAGTGATTTTATTTTTGAGCAATTCTGCTGATGTCATGTTTCTTTTAGGAAATGCTCCTGGGTCAGAGTATACACACTGAGCTGTTCTTCTAGAGCCCAGATATGCCTGATGGCACCGAAGACAAGATCTTGTGTTTGTTTTTCTTAGAAAAATCAAAGCCTCGACAAATGACATCAGAACAGATTTGTAAGTGGTTCAGAGTGAACGAGGATGATCATAACATTTTTAAAGGACAGGGTCATTACCGACCTGGAAATTGATTCAGGAAACATCGTCAGCCCATTGCTGTGTACCCCAAACAACAGTGCTACTTGTATCTGTTTCTCAGTCAGACTGTGGCTTTATTAGGATGCTTTGCTCATGGACAGTTAAAGCTCCCTTCAGTGAGAGCCATCTATGGCTGTTAGTTAATTTTTTATGACACCACCTCCATGGAACATGGCCTATGGTTGTGTTTCTCAGTGCTTTAAAAGGAAGTATTACATATATCTTGCTTATATCTAACTTAAAAGTTCTGTCTGTATTTTACTATTGCATATTTTTTCTACACTGCCAATTGTTTACACCTGAGAAGTATGAGGACTTATTTCAGTCCAAAAGTTAATTGCAAATGATTCACCCCATCGAGTAATGGTTTTAGTTAAAGCTAAAATTGGCAGTGAAGTCTTTGTTACAAGGATATTATTGCTCAGAAATGCTGTTATATAACATAAAGATCTAGAGCTGACAGATGAGGTGGTTACGTAATTTATAATTGCTTGAAAATTGTTTTTCCACATTTTGCTTTAATTTAAAAAATTTCAAACCAGTTGTAAGATTGAAACTATAACATAATACAAACATCTTTGTATTTTGTACCTAGAACTACTAATTATTAACATTTTACAACTCAATCTTTATACACATACAAATTTTGCTGAACTGTTTTCTAATATGTTGCATAAACCATGATTCTAAATATTTCTGCATTTAGCTTTCAAAAATTAGAACTGACAAATACATGAAAATATTTTCTTTGCACATAACCCTGGTAACTATATACCTTTAAGTCTCAAAAATGCAAATCAATCAAATAGCTTGATGTAGCATACAGTTCACTGCAGAATAGCCTCAAGTAACCCAATCAGACTGTTCCTAGCTTGTTTGTTGTTTTTATTTCATGGAACTAAGTTTCAGTTAGGGATCATGTCCTGTCTTAGCTCATTTTTTTGTTGTTGTTGTTGCTCTTACAGAATCCCAAAGCCTGGGTATATTGTCAAGGAAAATCAGTTTTTCCTCAGTTACAAAGACTGGAAGCTCAATTCTGCAGTGAGTTTCTGGCTGCATCACAGCCGGAGATCTTCCTCACACGGTGTGCAAGCAGAACCCTGCCAGCCCTTAACACAGGAATTATGGCATTGAGTCTCCAACATATGAACTTGTTGTAGCATACATTGTATTTCAGGAAAGCGACCTTTTAGTCTCTTTGTATCTGACAGTTTCTGACTTTTTAAAAAAATGTTTTATTCTATTGAAATTTGAATGCTCCAAGTCAGCTGCATTTGCGATAGAACTTGTACTTGCCTAAAGGTTGTCTGTAGATTAGATCCAAATCAAACTTTTGTGGTAAGAATTCTACATCCTTGCTGTTGGACCCTGCTCAGCATGTCTCACTAAGAGGTGTGTGGAGTCATTTGGGTCTATTATGAGCAATGGTTTTTCTTCTTCATTTTGATGGCATTTTTGCCCTTTGTAATTATTTTCAACTCTATTTTAAGACAAAATTTAACATGAATTAATTCAGTTCTGAATTTTGAAAAAACTTGAACTGTGTTTACCAACTGATCCAGTGAAATAGCTAAGGAATTTTTGTACAACAACCACATCCACCTGGTAAAATTAAGCCAGGATTGATTTTGCAGTACTCAGCAACATTGAACAGGAAATGTCTTTCATACCATAGTACTAATTCTCAATCTACTTGATGTCCAATACACGAGATTAGTACATTTTTTGTTTGATTTGTCTGAAGAATCAAATCTTAGTAACTAGCAAATTCAGAACTATTATTTTTCTAAAGTGTTTAATAGGGATAGTAAATACAAAATACAGTCATATGCCATTTTCTGCAGTCATTGTACCTAAGCTGTCATGCTACATTGCCTGAATTGTAGAGCTCAAATATCTTTTTAGGAAGAAACAGCATCATTATGTAGGAGATTGTATACATTTTTTCTTGTTTTTATTCCTTAGGTATCAGAGAATACAGAGAACTTCAGTTTTTCCCCCAAGCCTTTTAGTTGGCATTTAAGAAAGAATTCAAGGCAAGAAATACCTGGGTCAGGTCTACATTCCTTTCTTCTCTTGATTCTTCTCTGAAAGTGAGATGAACACAGCAGCACAGCCAGGTGTGCCAACTTACTCTACTACCTAGCAGCAAAAGGATGTTTTAGAAATAATATGATATTTGGAGTAACATAAATATAATATGATCTTTCTTTTGAATGTTGAATAGTTTCCTTGATTCTCAGTAGTGTGAGAAGAAATGTATTAAGAAGATCGCCAGAAGTTTTTGTTCTTGAAGGGAGACTCTTTTCCTGCCATGAAATTGATGAACTGTTTTCCTTTTATAACTTGGGCAGCTATCCAAAGGCCCTGCTGACTCCGACCTTCTCTATACTAGAATATTATCTGGAGTTTTTGATAAAGGAAATATTCACCATATATGTTTTTTCATTTGATTATGAGCTGTCAAAATTGACTATATAAATGTATTTCTTTGTCTTTAACATTGAGATTCTATTTTATTTAAGTAAGGATTACACAGAGTTGTGAGTATAATAAATAATAATACACCCTATGTTTCAAAATACTGAGTGTTTAAAATGTTAACATCATAATAAGACATATGTATGTGAAGCTACTTGGTTTAGTGATTCCACAGTGTGAACACATACAGACACACATTTCACCGTACCCCAATAATATATACAAATATGACAAAGATAAATTTTTATTAAAGAATAAAAACACTCTCTTCATGACCTAGATTTTAACAGTGCTCTCCAATGTGTCAAATTTTATAGAGGAGAGGGGATGACAATGAGAAGGAGCCTGACACACATCAATCAATGTGAGGCCCGTGCTTTCATTTGACACCTCAACATTTTGCATTTGGTACTTTGAAATTAATAACTTGGAGAAGCAATTAGGTTGACCAAGTTTGTCATACTGCCCAGGTAAGCAAGTTACAACTAGAATTCAATTTCTGTGTCAACTCACTATCTTGGGAAAGAAGGATCAGGAAGACGTATTTCAAACATACTAAGTGGGATCTGGAGTGGGAAGAGCCACAAGCCTTCTTGCTTTCGGGGTTTCTTCCATATCAATAATTTATAAATTTGACCAAAGGGCCTGAAAATCTGGTAAAGAGCTTTAAGTGTATAATATTTCATGTTTGGGAGGCCTTAATTAAGAATAAGCAAATTCGTTTAGTATCCATCGTCCAACATTAACCTTACAAAAGCAGGATCAGCCTCACCTGGCCTGCTTGTGTTGGGGACATATGAAGCTCCACAGGAAAAGCAACATGGCGGTGCTGGAGGTGGCTCGGGAGCTCAACGGCCCGCGCTGCGCCAGGAACACAGTTGCCCTGGGGCTCTGCTCCCACCTGCAGTCATATCATTCAGTTATGCGCCATCAAAGACATTCATGGACAAGCACAGCTAAGTGTTATTTCTCGCGTCCCTTCCCTCCCTGGTTACATTACGTAAGGACGACGTGCTGTGAGGATTCCTCCTTTCTTTCACCCAAGTATTCTTCTTCGAAAACCTTCTTCTTGGTCTCCTTTCTGTGTAATAGATTCTTCACTTCCTTATAGAAGCACTTTGAGCTGTTTATTTAATGAAAATGACTTGTAGGAAGGGGCATCAAGTTTTCAGTGTAAATGGGAAATCCCTCTTCAGTTACATTTGTAAGATCCTCTCTCCTGTTTATGTTTTGCTCAGCTAAATGGTTAATGCCAGTAGTCTCTGACTGTGCTATTAATGGACTGTCTTATATGTTCTTTCCTGCTTTCTCTTTTCTTTCTATCTAAGTGCAATGTCTCTGGTTAAAGGAAAAACAGATAAATCATAAAACTGAAATATATTCCTGTCACGAATTTTCTAGGCAACTGGTGTTCACTATGGAGGCTACACTTTTATACTGCAATAGTATTTTAAATAAGTGCTATTGGAGTGGCTTTGGGTAATTTCAGCTAGTTGCCCTCAAGCTAAAAAAAAATATGTATTTACTTCTAAATTTCAAATACTTTTTACAACAAAGTTGCTTTTAATTTAAACATATGTAAATTATCAGGAATCTAAAACCCCTTGCAAACTTCTGTAATATCCTTTTTATTGAAGTTGAAATGGTTTTTCTTTTCTTACATCAACCTAATACAACAATGGGGGAGTATCATTGTGTTTATATGTACAAAAGTATATTCACAGATTTACGACATAACTTGCAACTTAGACCCAAATTTTGAAAACATTTATTCTTTTCAAAGCAATGATAGTGGCTCTGTCCTGCTCTGTGGGACCTGTTACTTGTTCAACATAGGGCTAAAGCCTTTTTAAGGAAAATAATATGGATGTCAGCTTATCATTTGTTCTGTCATTAGTGGTCCCAAATATTGTATGCCTTTATGGGTTCATTAGACAACTTTGTAACAGGTTGAGGGACAATGTAAGTGTCTAGAACAATGTATTAGTGGCCATAGGTCTACAAGAATGGTGTTAAAAGCTCCCCAGTGGCAAGGTAGTTTCGGAATTCCCATATGGTGCATAGCCCTATAGAGGTACTATAAAAATTTCTACAGATGCCTGCTTAATGTGGAAATTAATCTGACTCAGTAAGGATTACTCCAGTCACTGGCAGGTATAATTATAGATCAGAATAAAATCTTGCCCTACACATTTGCTCGACCAGAGGACGGTATCATGTACACAAGTTGATTTAAATACTTCAATTATTTACTGTCAGCATTTGTGACACATGTGTGTTTCAAACTGCAAGTGCTAATAGGAATGATATAGCCTCATGTTAGTAGCATAAAAAAACAGAATAATTAAAGAAAAAAAAAGCAAGGAATAAAACTACCACCAAATAACAAAGCTGAGCATCCATCTAAAAATAGAATGGATTTTCAGAGTAAATGCATCGAATAACAGACATTAGTCATCGGGGGCATTTTGAAGTATCAAATTAAATATGATTCTGATACTTTATAATCTTTTAAGATTAAATTCTAAGTCATCCTAATTAAGCTATTGTTAACTAGTTGAATTCAAAATTCAACTTCAACTTCAAGCTAACAGCTTTAGGAACAGCATATTCACACTTGATAAAATTTGTATGCATTTTCTTCTTTTATTTGAAGAATTTAGCAAAGGATGGGCCTTGAAAGGCACATCTGTTCTGTTCCTAGAACAAGAAATCCATTCCTTCCTCTTATTAACTGCAAGGGGCTGAATTCTCTAGGAAAAATTTGCCACAATTGGTATGTATCTTTGTTTTTCCTTTCAAAGGCAAGCTTTAATCTTGTCTGTGCTCAATTAAAATAAACTCTAATTAAAGTAAGCTAATCTGTAACTCTCATTCATTCACAAAAAACGTGAGACTCAGTAAGAGAAGATCTTTGATTTCTTATTACAGTTTTAGAGTGGCTGCTATTCATTTTAACAGCAACTGTTAGAAATGATGTTAACCAAACTCTACCCAGTATTGAAGAATGCAGACTTCTCTTTATCCAAGATGCCAGGCTGACAATGGAGAAATGATTAGACCATGTAGCTTTCTTCACATTCATTAAGAAGATGTGTAGTGCGATGAAAGGAATAGAAAGAGACTGGAAATCAGGACCTTGATTTCTTCGAGAATTAGTAATTGTCAGAAAAGCAATTAATATCTGGAAACCTTAGTTACCTCATGTAGAAAATTAGAGGCTTATCCCAGAAAACACCTAAGATCTTTCACTCTAATATGACTGTGTTCCATGAAATTGTGTACAAAAATAAAATTGACTTGTTGCTCTAGATAACTCTATCTAAGTAAAGCTTATCTCAATGATATCAGTGATCCAACTGAAGTAGTTGTCTTGATTTTTCATTTTAATTTATTTTTAAATTTCATTTCAGTGTATGTTTGTGATTTTGGTTAATTACATTCACGTTGGAGAATAATTTTTATTCTTCTTCCCCCTCATCCTATCTTGCTTCTCCCCCTTTTTGAGGTCCTCCTTTTGGTCTCTACAAAAATCTTCCTCCCTCTTCCTGTCATCTCTACTTTACTTTTTAAATTATTTATACCTTCGATTTTTATAAACAGACATATGAATCCCTGCCTCAGGGTCACATAGGCATGTACTTCCTGGTGTGTTTTAAAGCATCTGAGAAAACTCTTTAACTCACTGACTCAGAAAATAGTTTCAGTTTTAGTCATTCTCTCAAGTTTTAGATGTCAACATAGATGGTTTTTGAGTTGGAATTTTTTACTATTGAGTTAGTCAAACTCTCACAAGCCTTCCATAACAACCCCTGGGTTGTGTGTGTGTTTAACTATGGAAGCTATTTAAAAAATACTAATATACTATATATATTTAAAAAACACAACTGTAGTCTAGATTTGGTCATTTGTTTTCACAGTTTAGATGAAGGCTCTGCCAAATGTGCATGTGTCAGTCCCTAAGAAGTTAATACTCTTCCTTCAATGGCAGAGCCCACGTCAAGAACTTGCCCAAGGGTGCCCTGCAGTTTTGCATCATCTGAGTTCCTGGGTTCCTTGTGTTCGGTCTGTGGTGTAGGCTTTCCCTGGTTGAGCATTGCTTTCTAATATTATGTGACATTTAGTATAAAGAAGCAAAATCCATACTTATCCATCTGACTAAAACTGAGATACATTAGAGACTGTATCATAAGCTCAAACTTAAATGTAAATGCTAGAACTCTGTGAAGAAGTGTACCGTGGACCTTATTTGTGCCTTCCTTAAGTGCTACATTATTGAGTATCTTTAAAGGACAATAGATACTTAGATACTAAATTTAATTTTATTCATTGTTTATTGTTTTATTCGTTGTTTAATTCTCAACCAAACCCTAGACAATATCTAACATATTTTTTGTATCGCAGACTGCAAAGAGAAGGATAACACTGAACTGCGTTATATTATGGATTCTTAGCTACTATAAAATCAAACCATAGAAGATAAAAAACAAAAGGTAACACATAATCTGCTAAAGGCATCAGCAACTTCAAAAATATATATACTTGGTAGTTTTAAAAGATTTCTTAGCCAAATTTTTTGAATAAGTAGCAGTTGCTACTCTTCAGTTTCCTTTTTTTTTTTTTTTTGAGATGGGGTCTCACTTTGTAGTTTAGGCTGGCCCTGAGCTCAGCCTCAAACTCACATCACAGCAATCCTCCTGCCTCTGCCTCCCTAGTGCTGGGATTACAGGCGTGAGCCACCACACCCGGCACTGTGGTATGTGGTACTGGTTGCTGCTGGGGTGAGTCTCCACGTCCAGTATTGTATGTGGTTACCGGGGATCAAACCCAGCCCCATGTGCTTGCAAGACAGGCACCAAAACCACTGAGCTAAATCCCCAGCCCCGGTCTCCATATTTTTTTGATAACATTTGTGTACTATAAACTTCAGATAATACCAAAAGGCAGTTATGCCCAACGTTTTCAATCTAGTTCACCATAACTGAAAAACATAATTTAAAACATTTATTCATAAATTTTGTGTGTACTGTATTCATTAAAATTATTTATATGGCAACAAATGAATACCATACACCGTATATCTGGTACTAAGCAACATACATAGAGTTTGTTGCATTATAGATTTTATAATTTTGTGGTTGATAGAGACATTAAGAAAATAATTAGTATAAGAATTATTAAATTGTGAAAGAGACAACAGAGAAAAAGAGTTTGTAATAGGGAAGTTAAACATATCCTGGTTAGAGGTGTATAGAGTTGCGCTCTTACAGATCAACTATTAAAGTAGCATTTAGGGAGCAGCTTGAAGAATATGTGAAATGCTGAGCAAGCCATGAATTAGTGCAAGAGCATCCCTAACAGCCACAAGCCATCAGAGGTATTGATCACTCACTCTGTAATGCAGCCCTACACAAGATCCAAATGTCCACAGTAGTCTGTGTCAGTGTTACTTTGGGAAATGACAGTGCAGTTGGCAAAAGTCTTGGGTCACTGAGACTCGGTTCGATTTATTATTTGGGTAAATATATGAATTGATCAAATTCATTGCATCTTTATCTGTGAATGAGAAGGACAAAACTTTTTTCCTTCTCTAGATATTTTTAGAATCAAATTAAGTAGAACAATAAACAAGTGGTTCAAATTTGATTGAGGATAGTTGATAATATCCCATGTTTTCTTTCCTCCTAAAGATGAAAATCCCTGCAAAGTAAGTTCTCTGTTAAGCTTGTGGACGGCAAACAGTTTGTGAAGCATAGTTAAAAACATTCAGTGGAAAAAGTTTTCAATCCCAAACTATAGCATTTGTGCATAACCTTTTTCTTTGCCTGTGAACTCTCCAGAAAATAAATAGTTCTGCTTCCAAACAAATGAAAGCTTCTCTTTATTTACTGCAAAGCATTGAATTGTGCAACTTAATTTAACCCTGTAATTTAATCTTTATAGACTGGGATAGTAGGTGTTGTCACTATCACTGTGCAGATGAAGCAATGGTGGTGGGTGATGTTAAAATATTTTTCTAAGTTCAAACTCTTATCAAGAAGCAGGTTAAGATTCAATCTCAGCTTCCTTCACCCCAAGGATATCTTTGCAAAACTCATTGAGCTACATTCTATGGAGAAAATACTTTAAATTTTTTTATTGTAAAATAGGTATATTTTACACACATATCATGATCATACTCAACAATGACAGTTTGTACCAGTAAATGACATGACTTGATTCTTGTTTTTTCCCATTCCCCTACACACCCTACAATCCCCACCCCTACAGACATAAGCATTGTTTCCATTTTTTTTTATTACATCACAATTTTTTCTTTCCTCTCATTACTTACCCCTACCCCATTTCCTTTGGAATAGTTTCTATTGTACAATATCTAACATAAATTTTAGACTCATTTACATTTTCAGTTTCGCCTATCAGAGAAAAGATATGGTATTTACATAATATTTTAATTATGTCTATGCATAGTTGACAGTAACTTGGAAAAACTTAGTCAGTGTTACTTTAGAATTTTGTATTTGAAATATAAAACTAGTTTATTTCTACCATGTAAACATCAGACGGTACAACTCCAAAAATACATATATTTTTCCCACTCACGGTCGGTGTTTCCTCAAGGGAAGCACGGAGGGGATTGATTTCAGTTTTTGCTATTTGTTGTTTTGAAGCAAAGAGAATGGTTTTAAAAGGCGGAAAAATGTGAGGAGCAAGAGACTGCTGTGGCTCAAATGTATCTTCCCCCGAATAGCTGTTGGCAACAACCTCCGTTGCAAGAGTGCAGGGCTGTGGTGGCAGCAGGTGGTGATTAGGTCTAAGGAGTCAGCCTTGTTGAATCTGTTACAGTCAAGTATAAAAAGCTTGAGGTGGCGAGTTTGAGCTCTCTGTTCTCTCTTGCCTTCCTTGCCTGTTGCCTGTGGCTGACCTAGCGGGAGGTCCTCCCCTGCACCCCTTAGGCTTCCCAATCTTCAGAACTGTGCACTGGGCCATTTCTGCAAAGTAGAAATTATCCAATGTGTGATATTCTTTTAAAGCAGACTAAGATGTGTACTTCTTCACAAACCCAATGGGAGTTGAAACTTTTGTTCTCCTTTTTCTTCTTCTTTTTGTTACTGTTCTTGACTATGGGCTAGTAAATTCTTTAAAATAATAATGTCTGTGACTAAATAAGATACATTTGACTTTGTTGAAGGAAGTGAAAAATACTCTTCCAAATCTTTGAAAAAAACACATGAAGAAACAATACATTTTAAAAATTTGTTTTAAAAATTTTCTTCTGGTCATCTTTCAAGATAAAATGATAGAAAGTGTGAAATATCTTCATGAACATGTTTAGTTATTAATTCCAATGTGGCTTTAAAAAGAGAGCCTTTGGACTCAGTGTACTTAGTCCCTAGTAGAAAAAATCATTACTGAAATGAGTATTGAGTTTTGAATCACCTTCAATAACAGTGCTAAACATACTGGGAAATGAATGTACACAGCATATGAGGTTATTTGGGGAACTGTGTGCTACAGAACTAACTCCACTGAGTGGAGCCCGGCCTCCAGATGACCCAGCAGAGCCAGCTGCTGTGCTTCCCACCTACTTCTGTGCTGCCCTGAATGAAGGGAGCCTGACCACCTTTAAAAAGAGATAGAAATCTTATCTATGTAAGATTAAAACATGAATATAAAATGTCAGCACTTGTTCTGTTGGACTAACCCATAAGCCTTTACATGTTTTTATCATCTACTTTTATAAAATGGTCCAATTTCCTTAAAAAATGTAAAACTAGTGATGTAAAAAGTACAGTGAGTCACAGTTTCTGCTCCTAAACTCCCTAGCATTTGGTTCTCTCAATCAATTCACTGTTTTTGCATGTGCATATATCTGTTCTGTGGTATGTATTTTATTATATTTAAATGGCTAGTTCATTTGCTGCATTGTTTGTAAGTTAAGAACAGGATTTTATCTTATCTATTTATGTTTACTCAGTGATTATCCTACTGCCCTACCTTTGCTGAGATTTTAAAGCTCTCTATATGATACAAGTAATTATAAATGAATAGTTAATATCACTAAATATTAATGTCTTGCTTTATATATAAGACCTCTGTGATAAAAACTGAGGGTTATAATGATCAATTAAATTTACCAAAATCTTACTGTTAACAAGTGAATCTGGATGATGATCATCAATAGTGAAAAATGAAGATTAGAAAAGTACACTTTATGTACTCTCTGATGCAAGTGGACAGCATCTAAAATAAAACACCCTTACCTCAAGTTAAACTTGAAATGAAACAATTCCCAGGATTCGACTACTAGAAATATAAAAGATGGAAGAATATTAAACAACATCATAGAGATTCAATCATCAAAGTCCAAAACATGAGAACTCTAAGGGAGAAATGACCCAGTTCTGTCAAAAATAAATTGCAAAATGAGGAAAAGGGAGGGGAAACTTACCGATTAAAAGAGACCTGAGAGATGAATCAATCTAATGCAGACAATAGAGCTTATTTTTATCTTAAACAAATAATATGAGACAAATTTGAACTGATGGTGTTAAAGAATAAATGCTAATTTTAATTGTGATAATCATATCATAGTCATTTTCCTTGTGCTGTACTCTATGAAAACACATGTTGTAGATATGCAGAGACATGTTTATGGATAACCTGATATCTCTACTGAAGGGAAAATAGAGAGGGCCATAAGTGAAATAAGACTAATTGTTGAAGCTTATAATACATACTTTGGAATTGATTACATTATTCCTTTATATAATATAATATTTATAGTATAGTTTTACAAATTTTTTCCTATTAAGTTTTTATAAATGAATAAAGTTTCAAAATAACTCAAAGCAAAGCAAAACAAAACAAAACAAAACAAAAAAATCCTGGGAATTCTTGGCTTGAGAAGGAATTACTGATTGATCTACCCAATAGTTTCCTAAAAGTTTGGCTAATAGAACAGGGCATTTTTTTTGGAAATGGTAGATCAACATATTTACATCTAAAGGTCTGTATATTTTTCTTTTGGTGATTTAATAATCCTAGGAACAGTATAGAATATAAAGATAAATGTTTGCAAATAATGGACAAATTAGCGAATACTGATCTTAATATAACAAATCTCTTTTGGAGGGAGAGGGCTAACTCTTTGATTTCTGTTTTTAAATTATTGGTGGCTTATATGTCTCTCTTAGGCACTCAAACTTCATCGAAAAGATGTCTCAAATGGGTTTAGTAGGAAAGTCAAGTCTGGAATATAACATAAATTAAAAGATGAGTTAAGTAGAACAGAGATTAGACTAATATCATAGGAAATCTGTCTCTTCCCTACTAATTGAATTTTCTTAACATGCGTAAAGGAATGATTGTGTAGTAAATTCTTATCCCAATTTTACCATAATTTTCAACAAATGACTATAGAATGGTGGTACTAGCTTTTGTGATGGTTAATTGCATGTGCGAAATTGAGTGCATCAAGGTGTCCATATATGTGTCCACATTATTCTAGATGTTTCTATGGATGTGTTTTGGGGTGAATTATAGGTGATGTTTAGTGTAGGAGTAAAACAGACTGACCTTGATAATGAGGACGGGCCTTATCTAATCAGCCAGTGACCCGGATAGAACCAAAGTTTGCCTTCACCATCCAAGAGGGAATTCTGACTAGAACCCTTCAGACTTCAACCCTAGCATTGGCTCTTTCATGGGATTCTAGTTTGCCAGCCCATTCTACAGATTTTTGACCTGTTATTTGTGAGAGTTTTGTGACTCAGTCTTTAAAATAAATTTCTGCACATACACACATGCACACATACAGAGCATTCTGGTCCTATTTTTCTGGAGAACTCTGACGGATACTTAGACAAAATGTCAGACATATTAAATGTTACAGTTCTGGGTAAGACATGAACTATCCAGTTACAATAGAATTCAGTAAAATAGTGAAACTTCATACCAGATAAATAAGCCAGGAATTCCAGCCTTACCTTTAAAATCTTACCTCTGAAACTTGTCTGAAATATTATAGTATAATTTGACAATTACTTAAAGTACAGATTTTCTATTTTTCAGATAATTTTTGTGGCATTTTCTGATTTTAAAGCAAGTCACAATTTTCATCTTAACTGTGAGTTATTAAGTACTTAAATTTTGATTTACTGCTAATGAAGATGAAACATTGCTGTAGATAAGACACAATGCTAACTTGTAAGTGGCTAATTCTAATAGATTACAGTTTGAGTCAGTTTATGCTATTTACTTAAAGAATACAAAGGCTTCCTTACTTTGGACTGCTACAACCAAATATCACTTATCAAAGTACTTAACAGACATTTATCTCTATTTTTTAGAAGACAGGAATCTGAAGATCAGGGTGCTGAGAGGCTGGATGCTAATGAGACCTCTGCGTTTGGTTTAGAGATGGCCTTCTTGTCATGGTTTAATATGGTCTATGGGTATATGAATTCAGAGAAGAGGAGAGAGAGAGAGAGAGAAAGAGAGAGAGAGAGAAAGAGAGAGAGAGAGAGAGAGGAGGGAAGAGACAGAGGGGAGGGCGCAGAGACAGATCTCTTCGGACTTCCTATTTTTGTGAGGGCTGTTAAATCTATCCTGAGGTCTGTAATCCCTTGACTGATCTGCATACCTCTCAAAGCTTTCATCTCCAGATATCACACTGAGAATTAGGGCTTCAGCATACGAACTTTGGATTATTAATTTAGAAATAGTCAATAAACCAACAAAACATTCTAGATCAGAGACAACTTTTCTATATATATTAGTTATACTAATTTCTTATATTGTAAATCAATTGACTACACACATACATGTATATGTTTGATAATATATATGATCAAACATATACATATATAATATTTATATTTGTTATATATATGATATATATATCATATATGTATGATGCTGTAGATAAGATACATATATGATATATATGTTACATATATCATATATATATAATATATATGTATACATATATATATATATATATATATATATATATATATATGTGCATGCCTGAGGATGTATTTCTTGATGGTTTGATTACATTCTGAGAAATATTTCATTAGTCAACGCTGTTCTAATGCAAACACCATAGGGCATATTTACAGAAACCTACATGATGCTAGTCAGTCTTTCAATGAGGCTCCTTGATGTAGCATGAGAAACCCAGGACACATGAGGACACTTGAGGCTGCTGCTCATTTCATACGTGTCCTATTTTATAGTAACCTTTTATTTTAATGAGTAGAAGTTCACTTTCAAATAATGATTAAAAGTATGGCATAGTAAATGCAGACATTAAAAGAGCAGTTGTCTATTGTCATTGTATTACGTGTTGTGCGCATCACTGTACATACTCAGTTTATTAAGACTTGGCAAATCATGGCGGAGGTGAGATGAAAAGTAAGCGATCTTCCTATAGGCAGGCAGCCAAGGCCAAGTTCCACTGGTCAGTCAAAGAGGATATTTTTTCGTTGGGAATCTATTGCTCCGCCAGCCTGTGACCTTTGACTAGTCTCAGTTTGTCAAATACTCTGTATCGCTTTCTTTCCATTTCACTTTCTTGTGGTCTTTTCTTATGAAAATAAGTTCTATTTTCCAGTTTTATTGCTTGGCATCTAATCAGACTACCTATTTCCTTAAGGTTTTTACTTTAAGCCCTCCCCTCAAAGGGACTTCCTTTACAAGTGGAACAATTCTGGCACTAGCGATTAAGATAGTAATCACATTTCATCTCATCAAACAAACAGTGATAACACTACTTATCACATAAAGTTTCTGTGAATAGTTTTAATGAGATGGAGCTTGTCAGTAAATTAGCACTGTGTTCTTGATAGAGCAAGTTCTAATTACATGTTACTTATTCTTATGTTTATATTATTACTAAGCAAATAAATAGCTTTAGCTATAGGCTATGTCGTGAAAATCGGGTTCTTAGCAGGGAGACTGCTGTGAATATAAATTTATCTCTTAGGCAATAAAAAAGTAGACACCAGAATAAACAATTTTAAGTAGTTGGCTTAAAATTTTTTTCTATGTAACTTTTCTCTTTATTGTTCCTACAGAAATATATTAATTCTTATTTCTCAGGACAAATAAAAGGCATTTTATGTGTACTAAAATTATTGAAAAGGTATGCCTTATATGAGTATAGATATGAGTCTTCCAGATTGTGCCTTAGATAGCTGGAGAGTAACAAGATACTCACCTGGAAGAAATTCACAGGCTCATTTTATTTATTTTTTATTTTTTTAATTTTTTAAAATTATCTTTATTGGTACATTAAATTTATGTGCAATGTGAGTACATAATGATATTTTACTAATGGAAGAGGCTTTCCCCTTCCTACATTTTTCCACCTCCTCCCTTACTCCATGTCTTTCTGTTGTGCTTCAGCCACACATTTCCTATGAAACAACTTCGCTGTGTATTTCAAGCAGTAGTCAACAGTGAGCATACAAAACTGAACCATTCTTTACCTTTCAAGAGTTTGCACATCTAGAGGAAATCATATGTAAAGTAAAATAATCTAGGCATGAAAAAATCACAATGGAATTATGCTTGTTGTGCTGCAAAGGCACAGGGTAGAGAATTGAGTTTGCAGATACCACAAACTCGTCCTTTCCAGATGACGTTGAACTCTGTGATGATGTAGAAAAAAGGAAGGACAGGTAGGATTACAGGACAATTTTTTTTCTGAGTACAGAGAGCAGCTAAGCAGAGGTACTGAGTCAAAAGAGGGCATTTTGCATTGCTGATGTTACAAAAAAAAAGACTACTTTCATTGGCTGATTTTACATTAAATTCTACATTCAAGGCTTCATTTTGGAATATAATTAGCTACATACAAATAGAAGCTAAGAAAACCTCAAGGATAGTTGTGGAGAACAGAATGAAGTACACTTCTGAAGTGCAGAGAATCAGATAGGACTGTGATTACAATCATATGACAATACAATAATAATTCACCCTGGTATCAGCAACCAGCAGAAGTGAAGGAGATTATTCAGGGAAAGGTTTCAGCAAATCTTTTAGGAACCTGCAGGAAGTCATCTGCCACAGACTTTCTGCCTGTCTGCTATTTTCAGGACAAAAATGACTTTCTGTTCCCTTCTTCCTCTCAAATACCACTCGAGTGACTTCCATTGGAGACACTCACAGCGGACCCTGGTAACAATAGAGTGTGGGAATTATAACTCTGGTTTCATCCTCTAAGAGACATGAAGGACCATCGAAAGGAGGAAAATGGGGAGAAGCAACAGAAAATCCAGCATCCTGATATAGGTTCCTTACATGCCTGGCAGAAATTTTTCTCAACACTTAAAAATACACAAAATTGTGTTGTAAAATGGGTATTTTGGGGGTATTTCCAAACCTGTTTACTCATTTTGATGCAGAAAAACAAATGAAGCAAAGAGTTTGGAAAATTACTTCCATCTTAAGACATTTGCTTCTTAAATCAACAAAAACCACCAATGAAACATTCAGAATAGGATAAAAATGGTTTGATGTATCTATTTTTTGCCCCATTTATGAACATTTATTGCAGTTTAGGGACTATATTACACATTATGAAAACGTTCTGGAGATGAGGCTAGAAATGATTCCAACATGATCAGTAAAATATGTAAAATATGTAGATTTCACTAATCAGCTGAAGAATGGTTGCTTACATACACTGCTCAATCCCTGCCTACCTGACATTGGAACAAAAAAGCCACCTAAGAAGCAAACTGAATGTTCCTTGAAAGAGAAAATTACTAAATACTTGTTTTTCACATTCAGGATCATACAGGTCTCTTCAACACATTTCCTTTGCATTTTCAGGCAAGCTGAACTATTATTAAGGATCTTCTTAATATTACAAAAATAAGCATCTTCAATATATGAGAGTAGATGTAATTTACCTGATTAATTCAGGATTTTGACAAAATACATTTGCTAACAAGACTCAAAGAAATACGCTTCAATTAATTTTTAAAATTACATGCTGCCCTCCCTCTCTTTCTATGCTGTAATAATATGCAATGGCTTTAATTTACACTCTAACTTTTTGCCGTGGGCTCCCTTCACCTGCAGTTTTCATTAGCCTTGGTCAACTGTAGCCTGAAAATGCCATGTAAAAAGTTTCAGAAATGAATAATTTATGGGTTTAAATGTTGACCTGTTCTGAGTAGTATGATGAGATATCGTGCACCCAGCTGAGTCATCCCTCTGTCCTCAGTATTACACTGCACATACTGCCTGCGCCTGTGCCTAGCACTTAGTACACATCTGCACTGCCCGGAGGTCATAGGATCTACCTTCACCTGTGAGCCTTCCTCTGCACACTATGCTGACATCACTTATGACATTTCCTCTCACTACACTGTCGCTTGTCATAGTCAAAAGTGAAGCACAGAAGTTTCAGGGAAAGCATGCACGCATATATTTTTGTACAACACATTTTTATGATTGATCTATTTATTACTAATTGAAAATATCTTGCTATGCATAATTTATAAATTAACTTTATGATAGGCATGTGTAGGACAAACTGTAATATTTTGGATTCAGTGTTGCTGCTCTGGGCTTTCACTGGTGGTCTTGGAATACACATGGTGAGGAGAGTCTGCTGTGTGTCCTCTTTTATATGCTGCAGACATGACTCATTACACAACAGCTTCAGCTTAAAAGAACTTTTAATATTAACTAGACATCTACTTATGAATGTTGAAGTCAGAAAAAAATCTTTTCCATTTCACCACAGTCTCCAAGTTTAGGGATATCTCTGAGATATTACTATTTCCATACCAGACGACCACAGTAAAATAAGTACTGCAATAAAGGGAGTCACAGGAATTTCTGGTTTCCCACTGCATATAAAAGTTATGTTTGTACAATACTGTAGTTTATTAAGTGTGCCAGTCGTGTTATGTCTAAAAAATATATGTACTTTAGTTAAAATAAACTTTACTGCCAAGAAACGCTAACAATCCTCTGTGCTGTTGGATAAGTGGCACCAGTAGCATCGCTCTATACAAAGTCACCACAGAACTTTGATTCCTATGAGGACCAGTAGTTGTGAAGTGCTATGTGAGGGATGACGAAGTGGAGCACAGTAATGAGAGGTGTGACTTCAAGTGTCTCACTTCTGTGATGTCAGTGGTTACTGCACACTGATGTTGTAATCCCATTGGCTGAGTTCTTTATATTTGTTGATATTATGAAGAGAACAGTGTATGCTAAATAACTGAGACCAAAAAAAGGGCAATAAAAACAAAGCAATAATAGCAAAACCAACTACCAGAGATGATGTGTCTATAACACTGGTTGATTTATCTCCTCCCTTATTTTCTTCTCTGCCTCCTTCAGTCTTTCTTTTTTTTCTCTTTTCTCCTTATCTCTCCTCTCTTCCTCTCAGATGATTCTCATGATCTCAAGTAAGTGCAAAATGCTAATATTCATTTTTATTTCCTATGTATGCAATTTCAGCTGATAAATTTGATTCATAACACTTTTTTAAGAGCTGAAAGTAAAACAATTCCTTTTATAGGTTAATGCAAATTGTCAGTTTATATAAAAAAGGTTCAGAAGTCTTCGAAGAAACTCACTGAAGAAGTTTGGGAATATGACACTGGGGCTGTCTTCAAACACCAGGCCTGCCTTGGCTGCTTCCCTAGAAATAGTTCTTAAAATGTCTTATCATACCCTAGAGATTTTAACACACAATTAATGAGTAAAATAATGGCTACAATGTTTTAATCAAATAAATACCTGAGAGAGGATTTTTACTCATTGGCATGTGTTGTAGTCAGTGGCTTAAGGGTATAGATTTAATGTGGGACCCTGGATTTATAGGATTATTTAATAATACTGACTTAAAAAATCATATGTGGGAGAGTGTAAGAGATTTGTCCACACACTAGAGACCCAAAAAAGTCCAGCCAAGGGCTTGGATCCCAAAGCAATGTCTGCACAAACCCAGCCAGAAGCTTGGAGCCCAAAGCAATGTGCCATGCATGTCTGTATGGCGGATCTGCACCAGAAAGGATCAAAGGCCAATGTGGAAGTTGGAAAGTCTGCCGCTGGCTGAAGGGTCTGATGTGACCAAAGAATCTGCACTGGAGTCAGGAAGCGATGTTAAAGGTAAAAACTAGACCCTCTCCCAAGACAATAGCAGCTATCCATCACTTGGACCCTGAGCATCCACGATCCTCTGACAGAGGAACAACTGAGTTTGTATCAGGAAAACCTGCCTGGACAAGCTTCTCCAGAAGAGTGAACAGAATTCACTCTACCCTCTAGTTCTCTTTGTATGCCTTTGGCAACAATCCTCAGATTGGTTTTCCACTCCCAGAACCACTCCCAGAACCACGCTGACTCAGTTCAGCTGTGTGTTCCCATGTTAGCTGATCATTAGTTAATCCACCCTAGCAAATATCCACAACTCCAGTCTCTGAATGCAAAATATGATTGCACTCCCCAACCAACTCCCTCCATCACCTTGGATTTCTCAGAGATTTTATTAAGAAGCATGTTCTTAAAATGTAGTCATGTTGCTCTCTCCTCCAAGATTGGCAGATGATAATGTAAAGGAGGTTAAGGAAGGTTGTACCACCCCAGTCACCCTGTAATAAAAGCTTCAGAAGTTTGGTTCTATTTTATTTTCCTACTTATACTCTGACAATTTCTGTCTCCAATAATATGTAGAAAATATTGTACATGCATTGGGGTATTTAAATGCTTTTTCCTTTAAAAAGAAAAGAGTGCCTTCAGTAAATTTGCTTTTTTCATGAAGAAAATTAAAATATATACCTTAGAGGCATATAACGTGAGAAATGGCCGAAAATGGCGATTCTTGCAGATATTACAAATTTTGCGTGCTTTACCTTTAAAACTGATACAAACTGTATTATGGTTCTCTACAGAAACAGAATTAATATAAAGTATATGTATATTTATATCAAAGAATTTATTAGGTAGATTCACAGGGTCAGAGAACAAAGAATCACAATGACCTTCTGTAGGATCAGAAGCAGAGGATCTGAAATAGCTGTTTGCGTGCTGGAGAGCCAGAGAGTCTAGCAGCAACCGAAAGTCACAGGCCCAGCATCTCACGATAAAGTCACCAGCGTTGGAAGCCCAGAGAATCTGTGTTGGAAGGCTGGGAACTCTGCTGGAGGCTGAAGAAACTAGAGACCAAGGTCCACAGGCAACTGTAATGACGGAAGCTCTCCTCAAACAGGTATACTTTTCCTCCTCTCCTTTTATAGTCTCTCCAAGATGCAAACCTATTGGTTCGTATCACCAACTTCTGGGTTGGTCTTTCCTCTTCAATTTGCGGACCTCCATGTCAATCGTTCACAGACACGCCCAATATTTACAAATCTGCTAGGCAGCTTCTACTTGCGGAGATGATGACCATCATGTAACAACAGGAAAATAAAATCATCCTTTAACAGACGTGTGTGTGAAAGAAAAACTAAAACTCTTAAAAATCCATGGAAGGAACTGACCTTGTATTCATCTCACTGACGGTTAAGCTTCAGAACCACCTATGGGATTGGTACAGCACACTGCTGGATGTCGCTGGGTGAATCATGGAGGCCTGATTGTGGGTGGATCTGATCCTTGGCCCTTTCTTTTTTCTGTTGTTCTCTTTCTCAGCTTTGCTCCACCATGCTCTTCCTCCCTGATATTTCTGCCTTGAACCCAGCAAACTACAAACTGAAACATCGGAAATCCTGAGCCAGTTAAACCTCTGCCCCTTTAGATCTTGTATGACATGCTTGGGTCCTGGCAACGGGAATGATGATCAGTATGACAAGAAGAGAAATAAAGAAATAACTTCATTCAGTTCTTGAGACTAAATCAATATTCTTGACATCTCGGTTACACTCTTCTTTTGCACCTACCATAAACTGCAGTATTGACTGTAGCTCTGAGTTAGGCATTTTAGTAAAAGTCTTAGAGAGTTCTGCTTTCCTTTATAGAACTATGACGCATGGTATGGTTTCTACTTGTTCTTATGTAAATGCTAGATGTTTTGCCAAATTGTTATCGGAGCCCACAAGATCTTTTACAGACATGGGCCTGAGTGGATATCTATTGAAAATCCATCCAATTAATTTTTCTGGACACATAGAAGAATTAGATTCATTTCTTGTATAAGCTCAAAAACCTATAAACACTGGCAAAGGCCAGGGGAAGAGTGAAGTTCTTAGAATGATTTCAAAGTCTTCGTTTTTTTCTTGAAAGTTAAAAGCAACTGTGTGAAACTTATTTTTTAAGATACCAATTTTAATTGCTATTTCCTTTTATCCAAAGAGTATAAGAAGAGAGAATGTAATATCAAAATAATTTACTTCTTACCTTATTCAAGCATGGTGCCAGTACACATTTGATAAGATTTTTGGGTAGATGATATGAGAGCAAATTGAAATGGATGAAAGAAATATTTTAATGTAGATACTAAAAACCGCTCTCAAAACAACAAAAAAATCCAATGTGGAATAATTTCTTAGAAAAATATCCAAGAATGGTATCAAAAAGTAGCAGTCGTGTCTCTGCACATGACACAAATGGATGGGCCAATCTCAAAGAAGCATTTATTTGCATGTAATGGATTTTCATATTAGGAGTGTCCACATGAAGTGATAAAAAGTACATATTAGATACATGTGTGCAGGTTTATATTTTGTATATTACTCTTGCCTCATGTTAGATATAGTTCTTTTTATGATCAGTGTTGGTAATTCTGTGCGTTGAGTGTATGAGTCTCAGAATTTCAAATGTCCCATAGTGTTGTGCCATGAAACTCTATGAGTTTCTGGTGCAGCGGAGCATTGGCCATAAACTGAGAGGCTTGCAGAAGCAAGGGAGAGAATTATGGTCAATTAGATTCTCTGTCTTGTGCCAGTTATCAATTTATGACCACTGTTCTTTTTCCAGCTTTAGAATACTGATGCTGGTCCCTGTCAACAAGTTTCCTTTGCCAGATGGCACAAAAGCAAACTTTAGGAGGGGACAGGAAGGCTGCACAGGGAAGAGGCTTCTCTTGTGGACTCCAGAGTCATTTTATTCCCCCTTTTCCCACATAGTGTCACAACATGGCAAGTACTGTGCTCTATGCACTCAGCATGTACCGGCTTGTCACTGGCGCCCTGGTGGGTGAGTTCCCAGCAGGCTTTCCTGGCATCTCAGCTGCCTGTTTTGTTTCCAGCCTTGTCCCTGTCACTTCAGTCGACTTCTTCACCACCCAATATGGCAGAGTTTAACTCTGTCAAATGAATAAAACAGGGATAAAAGTGAGAGCGCTCTGCGAATTGCCCTCCTTTCTCGGCCCTTTGCCTCAGCTCTGTGGCAGTGGCTGCTTCTTATAGATTCTAGTTCTCTTTCCTCAAGGTCCTTTCCAGCCCCTCACAATTCATCCTTCATTATTGCATATAAATTTTATACTAAATGTCTCCTGTTCAAATTGATGGTTAGGTTTTTCTCTGACTCAACCCAAATGACACACATCCCTCAGGTCCAGCTCAGTCCTATGCAGTGGAACATGTGTTATTAGAGCTTTTTATTTTTCAAAATTCTACTTCCTTTCAAGTCTTTTAACTTTGCAGATTGTCCTTTGCCTTCAAATTTAAAAGTCATGAACTGGAAAAATGCTTTGTGAATATGACAAAGTTTGAATCGTGATGCATGTCCGTGAGTGGGGAAGCAGATGAATGTATAATCTTTAGACAGTCATGTATTGGGAGGAAAACTGGGGAAGATCAGAAAACAAAGGTTTTTTTAACTGAAATCTTTATAGGTACACTACATATACACATTATGATTGCACCCAACAATGGGAATTTGTACCAGTATATGACACAACTTAATTTGCATTTTTTCCTATACCCCTACTGACTCTACCACCCCACCGCCTATATACATAAACTTTGTTTCCTTTCATTTTTGTTATAATTTCATTGTTTTTCCCCTTCACCCCATTTCACTTTGAGTATTTTATAATTCACAGTGTATAACATACATTCTAGAACGCACACATCATCATTTTCTCATACCAGAGAAAAGATACGATATTTATACATCTATGACCTATTTATTTCACTTATGAAGATATCCTCAAATGGCACACTAAAGTTGGGAGATTGGGTGTGTGGGCTCAGCTTTTGAAGAATACTTTACGAGCAAGGAGAAGCAAATTCTCTCAAAAATTTTTACTGCCACTTCAAATATGAGGAAAAAATTCCATATCATGTGTATACACACACACACACACACACACACACACACATTATTGAAACATAGAATTGAAGTTAGTTTATTTGAAGTTTTAATTGCTCATGGAAATGCAAATAATTTCCAATTTTGCTTTAGCATAAGAGAAGTCTTGATACTGTCTGGTTTTTAAAGGGTAAAGGGGTACTTTTGCATCTAAAAGTTTTAAAGATTGCAAAAGTACAGAAAAGAGGAAAAGGACATTCAACTTTAAAACTACATCTATTATATTTAACTACCTAAAAAAATGTGGTATGGTTTTGTCATTTTGCCTTGATCTGATTGTATATTCAGGAATGCAAGCCATTTGTGAGAGTCTGTTCTATTTTTAGATATCTCTTCTTTCACGTTCAAAACAGAGCACAAAGAGGATAGACAGGTGAATGGTGTCTGCCCCTCCAGATACTGGCCGCTGGTCTTTTGCATGATGGCTAACTGCAGAAGGCTGAATATCTGAACAGTGGAGTGTAGGGAAGCATTGAGTCCCTACATCTTTATTTTTCATCTAAGCAGTTGGGCAGAAAATTAGCCAATTGAACTCCATTTGTCTCTATCTTTCCTTTTTAGACTTTTGATGAAATATAATACATTTATACTCTTATTCTAAGAATTTATATATTTATAAGAATATAAATTTATAAAAAAACAAATAAATATATATATTCTTTCTCAAAGTATATACATTATCTCAATGCAAAATAGAATGAACAGTGTCATAAGCCACATGAGAAAGGTTGTGTATTTTCCATTAATACTACATTAAGTTGAAGTCTCCCATGTATACCACAGAAATGGTGTGAATTCAGTGCAGTCATGGCATGTATATGTAATGTACCAATAAAGATTTTAATTAAAAAAAGAAATAAAAAAAATGAAATGGTGTGAAGTAAGTGGTTTTTTTTCATAACATAATACGAACAACACTAATGGTAATTTGGACAACAATTAAAAATATTTAATACTAAAGCTCTATCTGGAACATATTCTGTATGAAGTAAATAACCATAAAACAGACAAGATATTTACATTCAATGAGCCCTGGGCTTATTGGAATTAAGGAGCACACATTTGAGAAATTTTCAATCTTATTAGATTGTGATAAGATATATAAGAGAGTAATAAGATGTCTTCTAGGCACCTGAATAGCAGCTTTTGAGACACTTGGCAAGACCAGAAGAAGAGGAACTATGCCATGGCAAAGGGGCAGCTTAAACCATCGAAAGGGTATTGCCTCAGAAAAATAGAAATTGTTTGCACATAGCCAATGATACAGGTGCAAGAGAAAATAAAGTGTTGGTGAAAAACTACCATTGGGGCCCAAAGTGAAAAGGCGAGAGCTTTAGTATGGAGTTTAAGTTTCATTTTTTAAGGAATAGTATTGTCAAAAATATTTTCCTAGTAGACATCACTTCCTATCTGTGTTTGAAAAGAATGATGTTATCAATGCAGACAGCGTATTTGGAGACAGAGTGTATTAGGGAACCGGCTCTTGACATGTCTAAGGGCGTGTAAGAATTACGTCCTGAGCTAAGGAAGGAGTGCAATGTATAATAAGCGTGCATAAGTATGAAGGGTAGGACAGACTCCAAAGGCATTTCAAAGGTAAACACCAGAGGACTTGGTTGATTAGATTCAGAGGGTCAGGAGAGGTTGGAGCCAAAGATGACGGGAGTTTGTGAGCGCGGGTGAGTGGGAGGAGAACGGCCCCATTATCGGAGCAAGGGACACGGGGGAGCAGCAACTTGAGGGCGGGATGCCAAGATCACGGGTCCAATTTGGGTTCTCTTGGGTTTTCAATGTCTGTGGGCCACGCGTGCTTCGTATTTTCTAAAAATAAAAGGGCTTAAAGGGCAATCATCTAAAATAATTGTAATATTAAAATATAATTTATAAATGTCACCCTGATGTAAAAATATTTAGCAATGCACATCATTAGCTCAAACCATGCTATTTTCAAGAGGCCTATGTATACACATTAGGTCTAAGGTGTAAAAGTCTATCCATT
Organism: Petromus typicus; assembly: GCA_004026965.1. Classification (NCBI taxonomy): domain Eukaryota; kingdom Metazoa; phylum Chordata; class Mammalia; order Rodentia; family Petromuridae; genus Petromus; species Petromus typicus. The sequence goes on along the minus strand of PVIR01000758.1, from coordinate 40,887 downwards.
AGGGAATGCGGTCCAGACAATTACATTTGATTTGACCTGGCGCCTGTACATTTCGGAGACATTGAATAAAAAACGGGAGATTTTTTTTTCTTATTTTACCAAAAAATATTTTATACAATTCTTATTTACACATAATTGAATTCTAACATAAACCTTAATCGATATGGCATTAAGGAAATAATAAAATGACTTTAACAAGAATGGAATGAATGAGTTACATATTACTTTCACTGACGACCATTTAAAATGTCTAAAATCAAACAAAAGTGCTCACTAACTCTTTCCATTAAGCTACTATATTAAACATTCTAATTATGACTGCTAAATATTTGGATTGGATTGCAGGACAGAGTAAATAGTAGGATTAATACTACATTCCAAATCTGCTCATATGGTACTCTTGAATGTGATTAAATCAAAGGTACCTTAGCAGTAAGTGCAGGGCATGCAAGTAGTCACTGTGCAAACTGTCTTCAGGACATCCTGGCTTCTTAAGACTTTGGAAACTACAGCAGGCATTAGCTTTTAAAGTCTATTTCCTCACATTTCCTTGCTTCTAGTTGAGTATATAATCCTCTAGAATATTAGACAATTTTATAGAAATACTAATCAGCTCATCTTCCCAATTGCACTTTCATCTTTCTTTATTAAAACCTGTTAATTCAAATAGAACCCTTGAGGATCTTGGTGGTGCAGCACTGCAGTGATACAAGCTATGTTTTTCATATTTATATTTCTCAGGCTTTACTCAACTCTGACTTCTGGAGCTGGAACCTCAGCCTTTAAAATCATCATTTTATTTAGGCCGTTATTTTGAGGATGGCTCACCACAAGGTCTAATACTACAGGATTCTAAAACTTGAACTTAATTCTCCCTACATAGCAACCTTTCCCTTGTAATCCAGGAATTACTAATTTACAAACCCTAACACATCAGCAAAATGTAACATATTATGTTAATGATAAACATCAATGTATGGTTCTTATGCTTATAGTTCATAATTTCATGTACTTTGCTTACTTGAACTATTCATTGTCCCACAGGGTTATCTGAAATATATTCCTTGTTACACTTTCAGAATAAGAAATAGTATGGTTTAAGTTAAATTCACTAATGGATGACAGAAGTTGAAGAATCCTGAACTTCAAATTCTTTTCCTTTATTAAGAAAATATTACAGATTTGTACAATCAGCGGAGTCCTTGAGTGGAAGATTAGATAAAAATGCTGGTGTGAGAGAAAGCTTTCTCACAGAAACGTTATTTGTCTTTGAAATTGTGTGTTAAATGTTGATTCCTCAATCTTGTGCCCTCTCAATAAATTTAAAGATTTCCAGCCCAATAGTTAAAAGATGCTTAATTGCTGGAACACAATAAATATTATCTATAATACAGTTTCTATAAATAAATACAATTTATCTATGTGTGAAATCTTTCTTACATTCAATGTTTTTTTTTTTTTTTTTTAGGTTTTTGGAGACAGGGTCTCGCTTTGTGGTTCAGGCTGGCCCTGAGCTCAGCCTCCAACTCACATCACAATTCTCCTGCCTCGGCCTCCCGAGTGCTGGGATTACAGGCGTGAGCCACCACGCCCGGCACTGTGGTATGTGGTACTGGTTGCTGCTGGGTGTGGGTCTCCACACCCAGTATTGTTATGTGGTTACCGGGGAATCGAACCCGGGTCCTTGCGCTTGCGAGACAGGCGCCGGAACCACTGAGCTAACTCCCCGGCCCCTCTTTTACATTCAATGTTTAATCTTATTATAAAATTCTCGAACTACTTACAAAGCAATTCCCATCAGCATGGAAAATCAGACAAGGTTGAGCAATTCCATGCAGGAACAGATTAAAATGGTTACTCCAGACACATATTTTAGTGTATACAGGAAAACCATGGGTCGAAAAGGAGGCCTCAACAAACATGAAAAAACAAACTCCTAAAGCAACCTACCCCACTTTGTATAGAGTGAACTCTACTCTAGGGAGTATAAATAAGCTGAACTCATTCATCTCTTTCAGTTTTCTTTCTATTTTCTTTTCCCGTGTGCTTCCACTTTCACTGAGAACCTAATGTGGAAGAAGAAACATTCCACCTTATCAACAGTATTCAGTGTAAATATTCCAAGCTTACTGAGCAGAATATATGGTTTAATTAAAAAGAGTTTACAAAAAACTAAAATTTCCTGTGGAAAGTAGTGACATTGAGTCTAGGCCAAACCAATACTCTTAGAAAAATATTACACTGAAAAGGATAAGCGCTTATGGAGTGAAGAGTGGTTGCTCTTGTGTTTTTTTTTTTTTGCTGACAGACTGCGGGTCTCTTCAGGTGGTGGTGAGTGACACACTAGGATCCCCCTCCTGTGGTATGTCAAGGCCTTTCTTTGCCTTTAGTTTTGTTCTTGTTTGTTAACCGAACATATGAAAACATAGGTGAGTTCAGAGAGTATGTATTTTATATTTGACCCCAAATTTCTGTGTTCTGAAGTTTGAGTGGCTTACATCGCCTCAGCCTCTATTAATTCATCCCTAAGACAATGTAATAACTATGTCTACTACCTAGGTCTGTGGTAGGTACTCTATCAGATGATTAATGCAGTTACTGTGATATTTTACTATTGCCATCATTTTATCAATGCTTATTTCACTATTATTCTGTGACCTTTGGGCAATCCACCATACAGGCTAATGGTGCTCCTTCTAAAGGCCAGGCTCACCATCAGACTGGTTCTGGGTGCTGACACACGTCCCTATCATTATACCTTGGGTCCTAAGTATGTTAAGTATGACACAAATTCCTAAGGGAGCAACTAGAGCTCCTTATGTTTGCAGTTTATGAGTAAAACAATGAATTCCATGGGAAATGCCAGTCACTTGTACTTTGATAAATTATTTCTGACATCCAATCAAAATTTAAATACTGTAAATGAAAAGGTGGGAAAGGCTGTTACTGAAATAGATTTGTATATATTTTCCTTTACCTTCTCCAGCTCTGAGCCATCAAATAGAGGCAGAGAGGAAGCCTGTGTATCCCTCAGTAGGACAGGTAGAAGTGAGTCTGCTGTGTCCCCAAGCATCCTGGACAGCACGCGCCTTGCTGTCAAAGGCCAGTCCAGCTGAAGGGAGGCAGAGGAGATGCTGCAGTTGGCAGGAGATGGCTCAGCGTACTGCCTCTGCACTTTAGCAAGGTTGCTAGTTTCATAAGGAGTGGCTCAACACTTTTCTGATTGAATGTGTGAAAGCAATTGTGTAACACAGATGACCCTTCCCTTCATTTCTTGTCCTCCCCTCCCCTCTTTTTGCATTTAAAGACAGAAAGGAGAAGGTAGAAGCACTTACAGGGGGTCCAGGTGAGGAAGTGCATTCCAGCCCTGAGTGGGAGGCACCCAGAAGAGCAGCAGCTGGGCCTCAGTTTCCCCCAGTTGCTGAGCTGGACTAAACCACCAGCACTGGACATGGAGGTCCCAGCAGAGGGGGAGACATTGTCCAAGTTTGGAGCAGGAGTGACTAGAGAACAGCAGAATTAAATGACAGATGAAACTGGAGAAATATTAAACACTAATGCGATTGCTACTAGATTATTTCTGTCATTCTAGCCTAGAGCAAGAGCAAAAGGAGGTGGCTGGATTGTGGGAGGCTGCAGACCCAGGGTGTGCACTGGGACAGATGTGTGCAGCACCACAGAACTACGCATTATGAACCTGTCAGTATAGTTTCTGGTGCTCAGGAATCATTGACTAACACAACCTCATATCTTCTCCAAAGTCTTTATATTATAGACATTGGTATAAATGTGCGTCTTTCCTGAAATACACACCATTGGCAGCAAGGAGAAATCAAAAGTGGAGCTGATTTGTCAAAAAGTTTATAAAATTGATGTAACTCAATGAAACTTATATGACCTCACATAGGAAGTTTGAACAATGCAAATCCCAATACCTAAAGTCCCTGGTCCTTTTCTTCAAATATGCATTGCTTTGTGGTACTTCAGTTCTGTATGCAAGAGCTTAGAATGCTATGTAATGTCCTCATGATACGGTCTACCATGCTTTTCAAAATCATAAACCAAATTACAACTGATCATAGGTGAATGCGTGAGCTCATTTCTCCCATTAATGTGTTTTTATCACCATCCTCAGGCAGTGACATTTTCTCCTAGTCACAGGGTGGCTGCAGTGTGACCATGCGTCATGCTGATGTCCCAGGAACGCCCACCACATGCCTCTCCTTTGTTTTACTGGTGCATGTTCCCAGTCTATGATGATTACAATTCCTGTAGGTGGTCCATATGTGGGCATGATGTGTCTTTATTCTCTTTTCTTTCTTTTTGTTTTTCATCTCTTTTCTTCCTTCTCTGCCCCTTCCAACTCCTGGCTCCCTTTTCATCTGCAAAACCTCTATTTTCCCTTTAATTCTTTTTTTTTTAACCACCCCACATCCTCATTTTTCCTCTGTTCATTTGAAAAGATCTCCTTAGTTCTATCTTGTAGATATTTTATTTTGCTATTTATTTATTTGCTCTTTATTTATGTAACCTTTAAAAGATAAAGAATATTTCTCCCATAACCACAAGCAGACTCCTTTTCTAGCATTTGGCCAGAAATGTGTCATATAAATCAATCAATACCAAAGAGAATGGAATTATCATTACTGGCTCAGTTACCCGATAGCTTATTCCTGGGAGCACTGGATGAAACGTGTAGACAGCTCGCTTCACTCTGGCCCTCCTTGAACAGACTGCAGCCCTCCACTCACAGACTGGTTGCCCTTGTCAGTCAAGCACCAGGCATACCAGCAGATGCGCTGAACTTAAGAATGTAACCACCAAGCGAAACAAAATCAGACCCAAAAAGATGCACTTTCCTCTGTGTTGTGATGAGAGTAGCAAACTTTTTTCATGTTTACTTAATTTTACTTGACATTGTTTCACAAGTATGTTAGTATTATTTTTTTCAAGTTTAAGGCATTATTCTACTTCATTTTGGTAGTAATGTGAAAGGCAGAGTGTGTTTGATGGAACGAACACTTGTATGATAGAAATAAGACATCATTTTAGAAACTTGTATGTGTCTTCATACCATTGCGCCCTCTGTACTTGCCACAGCCAAGGACATTGTTACCATTTATTCAGTCAAAGCATTTGTGAGCCACCTCTGATGGATGAGGTATAATCAGAAGCTTGTAACTTCTCAAGTGAGCATCTTCTAGCCTGCAGTGTCTGAAGTGCGATTCTCTAACCAGCTCTGTTAATATTGGGATAATATATAATTTATTAGCTTTATGTAGTTCTACTTTTTTAGAGAATTAACTGAAAACTTAATGAAATATTCACAGGCACAGGTAAAAGGGAAATTTTGCCTTTTCTTATATATTTGTCAACTGACAATTCAGTCTTCTTTTTGTGATGTGTCAGAAGCAACGTGACTTCTTGGAACAATTTAAAAAATCTCCATAATTAACTTCCTATTAATCTTATTAAAAATCCATTAGATTTTGTTTTATTTTGTAGAGGTATAAACTGAGTCAGTGTTTCCATTTCAGTGTCACACAGTGCTAAACAGCATTGAATACAAAGTTAAGTAGACCTACAGTTACATTCTCACACTCTTGGTTTTTCTATGTAGCCATTACATTTCTTGATTACAGGACTAAATCTACTAACTCCCACTTTTCTCACCTATATAAAGAAATCCTAATGATTTCTTTGGAGTGGTTTTGAGAGGAGGAAAAAAGAAAATAATTTATCACTGACCTAAACATATACTTTGGATTTAGTAAAGAGCAACCATTATTTTCAGCATTGTGTCTTAGCAAGTGTTTAAATAATTTCCAGCTGTATTTTAGAATGTAAAAATCTAGATGGATGAGTTAGTTTTCTGGAGTCACCTTCAAACCCCATTTGTACTAAAGATGTAGCAAAGGGTGTTGTTAGTTCTTGTTTTGATGCTTCATTTGTAGGAAGGACTATATCCTTTCAGAGAAAGACAGGAAGAAGAAAAAGGGGAGAGGAGAAGAACAGGGAAAAAATCAGTTACTTCTCAGGCATATTTTGTTTTGTTTTGCTTTTGCTTTTTGCGGAACTGGGGATCAAACACATCACCTGGCGCTGGCCAGGCAGGGGCCAGTGCCACTGAGCTACATCCCCAGCCCTGTGGGGCACATTATACTTCTATAGAATAGTTTAAATCAGGTGAACATCTTTGACATTCTCATATGTCTTCATTTCATGAGGACTCATCATAAGCTGTTTAGGTTCAGAGCATGGAGATTCTGTAAAAAATCAGGATTTTCCTATCATTGTTCTACAACAGTTACAGAAATATCAGAGAGTGATAAAAAGTGAAATAAAGTAGACTGTTATTGGCTTGTATTTATTTCTGACTTGGTTGTTGCTCTTACATGGGATGTTTCTAAATTGGGAACTTTCTGTATCTGAATTTTTAAAATTATGTTTATGGTGTGTATTTCTGTGTTCATATTTTTAACAGTCTCTCAGGCCTCCTGTAAGAGCAATGGATTAGTTATTTTATATGTAGAAGTTACAATAACACTACCTAGAATATACTTAAATTGAGAAAAGGTATCTGGGTACGTAGTTAGTTATTTGGTTATATTTATGAAAAGTTCATGCAGGTGGCCCCTGCACTTCATCCCTTGGTGGACAAAGGAAAAGAAAACATAGCTCACAAATTGAGAGCAGAGAAGAATCCATACAAAGAAACCTGCAAACGGCAGACTGAGTTTGTATCCTTTGCATATGAACTAGATGCTGTTCTGAAATTTCGTCCAGATAGTGACTTCTTAGGTTGACTCCAACCAGCCTTTCATTCCACTTACTGGGCTGCGTGTGCACTTCTAGGAGGATGGATCAAAGTAGGAAAAAGGACATAAAGTAAACATACCCTTGCAGAAGTCATGACCTCTCCCATTCCTGCATCCAGATTGGTTTGATGAGTTTCCTTCTCGTTTCCTCACATGGGGTCTGAGGGAATCAGGCCCTTTCTGGACACACCAGACTGTCCTCTGGCACATGGCTGCAAAAGCCCGTCTCCTAATTAGGGTGGACAGTATTTCCTGTTCCGGCACACTCTGGTTCACTCTGACCCTCAACAGACCCCTTGACTGCTTTCACTTCAAAAGTAGATATTTTTGTCTTCCTCCACTGGATATGTCTCACTGCCTACAGTGTCCAGGGTGGAGGAGGGTAGGGGGTAATAAACATGCAGCTGAAATTTTCCTTGGAACTGTCATTTAGGACCTCAAAGCTGAGCAAGGCATGTTTTCCTGTGGCATCCGAGCTTCGAGCCCTGCTGTTTCCTCTGAGGGCTATTCATTTGGCCCTAGGAAACATTCCACAACTGCAGCACCGGGGGATGCGTGCCTGGAACCACACTTCTGATTTATAAATCCCATAACGCAAAGTGCTGCACACAAGGTCATGAAACGAAAAATCCAACGTGGGCACATAAAATACCCCAGCTTTATTTATTTAAAGAATTAACCTTTCTCCCTCAGACAGCTGGAATTTCTATCAATTCTACTTAACTAAGGTATTTTACATGTAATTGCCACATTGCCCCAATCAAGTAAGAGACACTATCAATTCATTCTGTAGCCTCCAGTTGTTTCTGTCACAAAAAATAGGACCCTTGGCTGCTTTTGCTCCCTTTTAACAAGTATTTGTTAATTTTGATAATTTGCAGAGTTTAAAGAACAGCAGTTCTGTTTGTGTAAATCACAAGATTTAATTAGAGAAGAGGAATCCAAATGGTGCAAATAAAAGTCTGTGCATAATAAAATATTAATTGCCTTTAAAAATACAATAGTGCTCCAGTATTCTATTACACTCTAGCGGAAAGTGCTGCAAGCCACAGAGCGCAGCGCCATGGCCCCGCTGTGAACACGGCAGCCTTGGAAAACCGTGACCCTGGAAGTCTGGGGCAGCAGCTCCCCCTGCACCACCGATAAGGACACTTTGGATCTTGTTGGTTGCTAGGTGTAGAATATTTCCAGAAGACTCACTGAGTAGGGTTCTTAGCCTCACACTCTTTTTTAAAAAAAATTCAAATCTTTATTGGTACATTATGAATACACATCATCATTGCATTCAACATTGAGAGTTTGTACCAGAATATGACATGACTTAATTCTCATTTTCCCCTTCCCCCACCTGCCCTCCCACCTCCCACCCCTTGTATACATAAGATTTATTTCCTTTTTAAAATTACTATCACATTCTTTTTCTCCTGTTTATTTACCCCTACACTCTCTTTCCTTTTAAATATTTTCTATTTCACAATATTAACTATATATACTAGAACATATTTACAGCTTCATTTTCTCTTTGTATGTGCTCCTGCTCCTACAAGCTTCTACAAGCTAGAATACTATGAAAAACCCAGCAATTTACATTTTCTTTTTTTTTTTTAAAGGTTTTTTGAGACAGGGTCTCACTTTGTGGTTCATGCTGGCCCTGAGCTCAGCCTCAAACTCACATCACAGCAATCCTCCTGCCTCTGCCTCCCGAATGCTGGGATTACAGGCATGAGCCACCATGCCTGGCACTGTGGTATGTGGTTGCTGCCAGGGTGAGTCTCCACACCCAGTAGAGTATGTGGTTTCTGGAGATCGAACCCAGGTCCTTGCACTTGCAAGACAGGTGCCAGAACCACTGAGCTATATCTCCGGCCCCACAATTTACATTTTCAAGTGTGAAAAATTCATCTGAGGCAAGGTGAGAGATGTTGTTTTGGGTCTGCCACTCAGCAGCTTTGTCATTTACCAGCTTTGTGACCTCTAGTATTAAATTTCTCTTGAGATTGCTGCCTCTGTCTATATTACAGAACAGGGTGAAATGCTCTCATCAAAGTGGAACTTTGAATCATTCTAATATCCAAACTAGCACCTATTTTCAAATTAAAAATTTTGAGAACTTCAATCTTGAAGGAAAACTGTGACATATTACTGTGTCACATACTGTGTCACATTACTGTGACATATTAGTAATATAATGTACTTTCCAAATACAGAGTGTTAGATAAAGGCATATAAGACCCAAAGCAAGGCCAATAATTTCATACAGTATTCCACAGCTTCAAAGATATACTTCACCTATATTATTTAGACAATTGCATTTGTCTTATGAATCTCAGGGGATCAAGTAATATTTCACATGAGAAAGGAATGGACATAGTTTAATGCTGACTAATGAGAGATGACCTAACAGAAATAAAGTTTCTGTATATAGTGTGGGTGGATATGAAGAGAGAATGGGGAAAAGGGAAAATGACAATCAAGATATTTTGTGTACAGGTACAACTTCTCAATGAGGAATGTGATCATAATGTACTCCTAAAATGCACCAATAAACACAACTTATTTAAAAAATGAATATGCTTGATTTTCAGAAAGAAAATAGGCATAAAGAAAGAAGTTAAAGATTAAATCCATAGTAGACACCTATGTCATACCATATAATTATTTTAATTTACAAAAGTTCATTTTAGCCTTAGATAGCATTCACTCATTATTTACACTTTTATTCATAAGATATGAAGTGCTCGCTCTCCACAATTACTCTGCTAGTCACTGAAGAGGAGCAAAGGGCAAAAAGAGTCATTAACACCAAAATCACCGAACTTTCCATCTAGGGCAAGTATGTATTTCAAGATGTAATTTTAGTAACATGCAATTAATATAATAGTAGGGAAGAAACATGTTACTTTTAAAGTACATATTAAAGCATTAACATTAACATTCTCTAAATTGTTTTAGAAATAGCTAGTAACTTTTAATTAGTTGTTATTGGTAAAAATATCTTTTTGAAAAGAAGTTAAAATGTTAATCCATAAGATTTTAAGGAAACTATCTAGGAATTTGTATCAAACCTGAATTTCTAGAATATACGTTGCAGAAATCTTTTGTCACTAAGCATCAGTGATAGAACATTCATGTTAAAGCAAAAAATATGTTTTCTTTTACTACCCTTCCTATGATTGTTGGTATAGCTACTCTGGAAAATATAAATTTATGGGCTGGGGATTTAGCTCAGTGGTTCCAGCACCTGACTTGCAAGTTCAAGGGCTCAGGTTCTATCTTTGGGAACTACATACAGTGCCGGGCATGGAGACTCACACCCACCAGCAATCAGAACCACATACCACAGTGCCAGGCATGGTGGCTCACACCTGTAATCCTAGCACCCAGGAGGCAGAGGCAGGAGGATTGCTGTGAGTTTGAGGCTGAGCTCAGGGCCAGCCTGAACTACCAATAGTGAGATCCTGTGTGAAAAAATTAAACTAAATTAATTTCTTCAATTCTATTTATCTTTCATAGGTGATAGAAATTAGTTTTTGTGTGGATTAATGAAAATACTTTCCTCAGCCTCTGTGGACAGTCACTGGTGTTAAAATCTGTGAATATTAAGTGATGTAAAGGTGCAGTAGTAGATAGATTGGAGAAGTATCTCTGTCATATATTTTCAACAAAGGTAAATAAAAGCATTCCTTGGCCTACAGAGTTTTACAAGATGATTTGAGAATCCTTTTCCACAATTTCCTGTGACCAAGAGGCAACAGAAATGAAAGAAGACAGGTCCAGAAGTAAAGCCCCACCCTGTGCTGACTTGTTGTTTCTGTTTACAGAATGTGGCACATACTCCACTCTGCCTGCTATCTGGGGAAAAGCTGGCCTTGAAAGCTCTCCGATCACAGTTGTCTTTCAATAACTGTGTTCTCACTTTTGTACGGGGGTGTAAGCGTGGGAAGAGATGTGACTCCACTTTTTTCTCTCCTCAACGTGAAGCCTACAAGTGAACCACAGCCCCTGCTCCAACCTTCCACTCACAGTGACCAAGAGAGTTTCTCACACTGGGCAGGGAACCACAGGGAGAAAGCCAGAGGAGCCTCATGCCATTCACACATTTTTCTGCCTCCAAGATAAAACAAGAAACAAAAACCATTGATCACTGGGCTCAGTGGTGACTCTGGAAGGCTGATTTATAGACCAGCCTGGGTTATGTTGTGAGCTCAAGGCAGTCTCAACCACATAGCAAGACCCTGTGCCTAAATAAACAAATTGATCAGGGCCATCTGAGTAAAGAAAATAAGAGAGAAACTTTCAGCAAAACCCCAAACTTGTTCAAAAAGAAAAAAAAAAAAAAAAGAAAAAGCAAAGATAATGCATATCATCAGGTATTTCTGAGCATTTTTTAGTTGTGTTCTTAGATATTTAAGAAACTATCAGGTTAATAAAATATGAAAAGGATGGATATATAATGCAAATAGGTACAAAAAAGAAGATCAAGGAATGGGGGAAAGGAGAAAGAGGGAAGGGAAAGGGGATTCATATATCTTACCTTATTTTAAGAAAGAATGAGGAAGAGCCGTAAGAAGAGAAAATTCCAAAGACAATTCATATATCTTACGCACATGTGTCAACTTCCCACAGGAATGGAACTACTGTGGTTCTACACTCATTTCCTAATGCACTAAAATAAAAATAAAATAAAAACGAACACACTGAAAAAGAGAATACGAAAGAGCTCTTAAGCCAGGCGTGGTGGCTCACCCCTGACACTCGAGAGGCAGAGGCAGGAGGATTACTGTGAGTTCAAGACTTGCCTGGGCTACATAATGAGTTCAGGGCCAGTCTGAACAACAAAGTGAGACCTTGCCTCAAAAAAACTAAAATAAAGTGCTCTCAAGAGATAAAAATATGGGACTGGGGAGTTAGCTCAGTGGTTCCAGCGCCTGTCTTGCAAACACAAGGGCCCAGGTTCAATTCCCTGGTAACCACATACCATACTGGGCATGGAGACTCACGTCCAGCAGCAACCAGTAGCACATACCACAGTGCCGGGCGTGGTGGCTCACGCCTGTAATCCCAGCACTCGGGAGGCAGAGGCAGGAGGATTGCTGTGATGTGAGTTTGAGGCTGAGCTCAGGGCCAGCCTGAACCACAAAGTGAGACCCTGTCTCAAAAAAAAGAGATAAAAGTATGGAACATGAAAAAATAAATCAATAAAACTAAAATATAATAGCATCAAAAATTCATATAGCATTTGTAATGTGCCAGGCTACCATTTTAGGAACTTTACGTAACTCACCTGGCTATTATTCTCGCAATACTGGTGAGAAACATATGCTCTTATTATTATTTCCTTTTATAGGTGAAGAACTGGAGTCAGGAAATGGTCAAGTTCTTGTCTGCTGTTACTCAAGTTGAAAGGCAGGTTTGAACTATCAGCCCAAACAATCTGCCACCAGAGACTTTGAAGTTATGAAAGAAACTACATAGTATTTCTCCCAGAAAACACATGGATAATACAAACACTATTTTAATAAGGTTTCAGATGGACAAAATCATATAAATACATCTCCAGAAAGTAAAATCAGACAAGTGTCTGATTTATTTTAAATTGTTTTATGCATCAGGCAGCCATGGGCTAAAATTCTGAGATTCATGGTATTCAATTCAGACTTTATATCAAAGTACACAGCTGTATGTCAGGGCAGAATGAAGACTTTTGTAATATTTGAGGTCTGAAACACTAGTATTCCAAAAGCTCTCTGCATGAGGGTCAGGGGATGTGTAGAATTAAATGAGGAGTTAAGAAAGAGATATTGGTGCTTCCATTTATGGGATTACTATCCATAATAACTGAGGTATTGTGAAAGCAATTGAGGTATACCTGAACTGATAGAAGAATTAAAAGCGGTACATGTATTCAGTGGAATACTAGTCAGCCATGTAAAATGATAAAATCTCATTAGCAGGAACATGCACAGATGTGAAGACATTATGTTAGCTGAAACAAGTCGGGCACAGGAAGATCAATATCCCACACTCATTCCTGGGTGAAACCTAAAGGAATCGATTTCCTAGAAAATGTAAGGGCGACGATTGAAGGCTGAGAAGATTATGAAAAGGGAAGAATTAATCATTAGTATTAAGTTGCAGTTAAATGGGAAGAACAAGTTCTGGTGTTTTATGGTGGTTAACAATATTGTCCTGAATATTTAGAGACAGCCAAATGAGGATATGAAATGTTCTCACCACAAATAAACTGAAAAGTATGAGGTAAAAGATTTTGCTAAATATTCTGATTTGATGATTACTCAACTATAATTGTGTTGAAACACCAAACACTACTCCTTAAAAACATTAAGTTGTGTGGATAAAAAACTAAAAAATAAGAGACAGATGTGCAAGACCAGGGAAATATCTAGCAGAACTGAGCAATGAGAGATGCACAGGGAGAAAAGAGGGGAGAGGGGTTCAGGGTAGGAAAGAATGAGGAAGAGCGGTAAGAAGAGAAAATTCCAGGAGGCAATACAGCTTCAAGCTGTGAAAAACTCGCATTCTGAGGGAACAGGAAGCTAGAGGTCTGTAAAGGAAATCCAGAGGAAAAGATTCTGAGGGCACAGAAGTTTGGAATTTTCCTGAGAAAAGTAAAAAAATATGACATAGGTATAAAAAGTCATAAAATTAAAAAAAAAACATTGTAGCATCTCTCAGAACAGCAATGAGTTTGAAATAAAAACGAAATTCTAATTGAAAAGATATAAGAATAGAGTCTTTTTTGATATTGGTGTTAGGAACATTCTCTTTAGAATATCTCAGGAATTCTGGAGTTGGGTCCACTAATCTGAACTTTGCATCATGGATTGGCATAGAACCATTTGCATGTAATGTAACTGTGTGTGTATATGTGTGTGTGCGTGCATGCACACACATCATTCGGTGCTCACAAGAGAAACACATGTAATGTACGATATAAACAGCACGTACGGGTTCACAAGGTGAGCTTACAGCTGCCACCACTAGAGTCGAGGATGGTAGCATTCACAGGGGCTGTCTGTGTGATGGAGTTCAAAAGGATCCAAGTCCTGAGCTCGCTGCAGTGGCCCATGTAAGTCCGGGTCAGGAGGCCAAGGGACCTGTGCAGGAAGCTGATGAGTCTGCCTTGAAAGCCAGGGGATGATTCCAAAGTGTGTGTGTTGGGGGGTGAAGAGTGGCGCTCGCTGTGGAAACAGCAGCGAGACTTCTTCCTTCCATCTCCTTCCATCTAGAATATAGGCCTGTGGATCGGGGCACTTACCCTCTCAGAAGGGTCTTCTGTCCTCATAAACCTGTCCAGCTACAGAAGAACTATGCTAATGTAGCCAGTCGGGGATTTTTACTCCAGTTGACGCAACAGTCAACTATTACAGTCTCTGTGTGTGTGTGTGTGTGTGTGTGTGTGTGTGTGTGTGTAATAAATATTCAAGTTAAATTCATATTCATTCCTCAAATGTTAGTCAGTTATTTAAAGATTTAGAGATAGTTTCCATGTTGCTTATGAATATCATTCATACCAACAGTGAGACAATTCTAAAGTAGCTAAGAGAAGGTCAAATATAAAAGAAGGTAAGAAAAGTTGTGGAAAATATAGAAGCTGTATATGCTCATGAAGAGAAGGAAAAAGAGGAGATACCCTGGAAGGTCACTGAAACTCATCATAGAAATGTAAGGAGAAACTAGTAGAAGAACTAACACCAATACTGATCATTGTGAGTCATGATAAGGACAGGATGAGAAGAGCACAAGGTAACACAGCCTCATTTCATGTGCAACTGTGACTTGCTGCTCACAGAGACAAGTGCTTTCAACCCGGAGGAGCTGAAATGGCAGGAGTGGAATGAAGGATTTAGGGAGGCTGGGACCAGAGATTTTACCATAAACTATTTGTGCTCTCATTATTAAGTGCAGATACTGTTGTGATATATGCAAAAAGTAAAAGTATTGTACTTTAAATTAACATTTGAAGTAGGCAGTAGAAGCGCATCCCTAATTATGTATAAGAATAACAAGGCATTGGATGGTTGGATGCACTTCTTATTTTTAATGCATTAAAATCATACCTAGCTACATTCAAAGTGCTTCAGAACATTAGAAGGTTTGAAAGACTTTCACAGTGTAGGACCCGCTTTAAAGACATTTATACCCAGATGGGAAGATTAAGTGCCCTGTTTATATGTTTAAATATGTAACAAAACAAAATTATTAAATATATTAGACAAAAGATGTGATTTTTGGATTTCAGAAGAAAAAAAAACCCACTTTATATAAAAAGAAGACTTTCCAGAGCATAAAATATGGTGATGGTACTTAAAAGAGTTGAAATAAGTCTCTGTGGGGAGAGAAAAGGAGTAATTTGTTAGCTAGAACTCAAGAAGATTCTAACTTCTAATTCCCTTAAGAGGGTGACTGAGTGCCTGTTGAGCCTCCCCACCCCACACTCAGGACCTTCCCTTTCTTGACTATTTCTCAAAAGGTGACTTCCCTGAGGCTCCCTGAAATGAGAGCCAGAAGGTGACAGCCCTGTGGGATATACAGTGAACTCAGTGCATGTTAGATGCTATTAAGTGCAATACAATGGAGCTGAGAGTATCCCTGGACCCTTTACATTTTTAATTTCAGACACGGTGTCAACCTTGCCTCATCTGTCCTCCGACTCAGGATTGTGCTGCTTCAGCCTCCCGAGTAGCTGAGATTATAGACATGCACCACTGCATCCAGCCTAATGTGATCTTTAGGAGAAGATGCTGTGCCACTGATTTCAACCTGAGAAGGGAAACTACATTTTAGCACTACATTTTTTCAGTGTTTATGACACATTAGTTCATACCACATTAGTTATGATGTCATTTGTTCTACAAATCTATAGAGCCCTTGATGTCTAGTTCTCCATTTTGATTCTTATTTCAATCTGAATTAGTTCACTAAAATCAGATCAGAGTGTCCAGCACTATAGATCTTTTCAGCCAATTTCCTTAGAGCTGCTCCTGCAACAGGTAAGGGATGATTTCAAAGTATCTTAGCCAAAAACTCCTGAGGTGTTTTATACAACAGGATCTCAAGCTTTCCATACTCCAACATCACTTTCCACACCACTGGCTGCCTGATTGCCTTTCAGTAACATTTTCTCTAGTCAGAGAGACTACAGCAGGAATAGTCTCCTCTCCAGGAAGCAGGAACAATCACCTGCTGGGTCTGCTGGGTGTTGTCGGAACTGAGAGTATATCTATTCTACACCCTCTGGATGGATGGAGCTCTCATAATCATTCCTAACCATGGGGAGGTGAGAAGAAAAGTCCAAATGTATGCTTGGAGAGAGGACAAAAATCTTTATAAGGACCAGAAGGCAACTCTGGCACAAAAGAAAATAGTGCTTGATAAATTGGCAAAATCTGTGAAGGCAGGGGCTGGGGATTTAGCTCAGTGCTTCCGGTGCATTACTTGCAAGCGCAAGGGTCTGTGTTTGATCCCAGGTAACCATATACCATAGTGCCGGTAACCATATACGGCAGTGCCAGGCGTGGTGAAGGATTGCTGTAAATTCAAGGCTGAGCTCAGGGCCAGCTTGGCCTACAAAAGTGAGACACTGTCTCAAAAATAAAAATAAATAAATAAAAATTTTTAAAAAATTGTGAAGGTGGAAGGGTTGGTGTGAGCATATCTAAACTATGTGTTTTGCCATCTTGGCTATAAAAGATACAATTAAGGTCAAATGTGCCAGTAATCTTAAAAGTTTAGTATCTTTTTCCTCAAATATATGTTCCCTCTAGCTGATTAGCTTCCATCTCTTCTTAATAGTCCTCCTTTGTGCTTTCCAAATAAATTTCATCTAAAATGAACATATAAAATTTAAAACAGGCACTGAGGCATCCTTTCTAAGAAGCTTGGTCTTAAAACATCTTTCACCTTAAAAATTGGACTGTCTGTTTTCTAATTCCACAGTGCCCAAATATTTCAGAAGTAATATGATCTTCAGTTTATTTCAAATTTCTAAGCTTTCCCCAGGGCACTCGTCTCTCTACAGGGCGTCAGTAACTAGGAACTTTGGCCAGATGCTATCCTCTTGGTTAAAGTTCAGGAAGGAGAGAAATTGCCCATGTAGAAACTGCACTTCCAATACTTGTCACTGAACATAAAATAACTTGGGCCTCCGGGGTTAATGGTAACATTAGAATCACTTGAGGCTCAGGTAAGAAAATTGTAATTAAAAAGGAAATAGAGTTGGAGATAGAGCTGAACTTTATTATATAAAAGTACAGGGTAGCGTTTCCTTCTTAACCTTGGAGCCAAGTCTCTGGACGTGCTAGAGTTTTAGATAAGTATGAAATGCCTTTATGAGGAAAGAGGGAAAGAAGGAGAGAGAGCGTTACATAGATCACTATGGAACTTCTGCTCGGATTTTGGAGAGTAAGACCTGCTCGAGACTTATTTTGGTGCCTCTGCCTTTTTTTCCTGTTAGCCTAGTTTCCCTCTTAGGAGATTCTGGGCAAGGTGATTTTGACGTTAGCTTCTTCAGAGCGGATCCGTTTTCCAGCCTTTCGCTACCCCTGTGGACTGTCTCTCTGCTTCCTTCATTTCGGTGTTTGGCTGGTTAAGCAGGCTATCTTTAGGACTCTTTGTGGATGTGTTTTTTAAATAGCTAAAATTGCGTGTCCTCGTAGCGATGCTTTTTATTTCTTCTCAACGACAGCCTGAAATAAACATACCACCATCTGATAAAGGTCAGCTTTGAAGCCCAGATCCGGCTGTGCTTGTGCCTTATACCACACAGCCCCAGCCCCAAACTTTCCCCTACCTCTAATACAATTTCAAATCCAATTAAAACCTTCACCCTCCTCCTTAAATCCTGAAGGGCTTAGAGACCCAGACTCTTTGGAAATAGCCTACTGAAGCCATCTTCCCCTTCCCGCTCTCAATCACCACTTGTGCTCAGCAGTTGTTTATTTCTAGGATTAAATTGAAAAGACCTCAAGGAAGTCATTTTGGAAATGAAAACCCAAGAGCATAGACCTCTCACTTCTCGCTTATCCACCCGAGTGTTGGTATAATAATTCACAACTTGGCACACAAAACTTCCTCCTGCAGCACGCTCACTGGCTTGGAATCCTAAGTCTGCCAGTGCCTGGTTTTTTCCCACTCACATTCACACGGTTTAAATGGAGTAGAGCCCAGGAGAAATTGATTTCCCTCTGCTGCATTCTATGTACATGTTTCTCTGATCTCACAGCTACACCGAGAGCCTGGCAATATGACGATTTTAATAAACACTGCACAGTGCTGCCTGGGATGCCTGCAACTGAGAGTGACAGGGACCTTGAGCACATCTGCTTCTTGGTCCCTTTGACAGGAGAGACGCAGGTCACTTGATAGCGCACACCTGCTGCAGGTGCTCGGGTCCTCGGTCGTGATGTGCCCTTTACCTGAGAACTCAATCGCAGAAGTGGTTCGCATTTCTCCTGCTGAATTCCTGTGTCTCTTGATACTTCAGCTCTGCCAAGTACTTACTGGTCCAGAACTATGCATTCTTTGTGTTTACGCCTATGGTATTAAGGGATTAAAAGACAGGGAGGAATTCTTAGCCTTTAGGAAGCAAAATCTTGGGAGAGTGCTCTGTCGCTCAACAGCCTATGACAGTTATACAATGTTTCTTCTCACTCAGATGGTCTGGGAGCTGGTGAATCACAAATGTGGTTGAAACCTTTGACTCTGTTTCCAAGGTGGCATCTGTCCTTTCTGTGCTATTGTTTTGTGGCTAATATTTGAGGTAGTCCCTTTGCAGAGAATTTACATGGAGGGAAATTTTGCAAAGTACTGAATGGAGTTTCTAGTCCTCTCAGAAAGTCCACAGGGTTCAGTGAAAATAGAATCTAATCAACCTGTAAAAATTGAAATCCCATATCTATTGCACGACTTGATTTGATCTGAGGTATCTTCTTTTTGATCCCTAAGCAATAAAATGAGTTGACTATCTTTTCAGGAACATTATCTGTCTCTGTGTCTTTTCCTCTCTGCCTCCTCTTCATCCTTTGCCTTCTGCCTTTTGATTTTTCTTCTGAAAACCTGCTAATGGTTCTTTGGTTCAAGCATAATGCAGATTTTTCCGCAGAATAGGAAAAGAAAACAGTACGCATTTCTTCCCTTGTATTTATGACTACTATTTCTCCCTCCATCATTTTTTCAATCTTCCTTTCTCAGAGTTTCATGGTGTCCTTTCCTTTCACATTCTTAGGTGTCACAAAGACTTTACAGACAACAATTTCTTAGTCAACTAAATTTAAATCAGAGCGATTTCGGAATTCTAGGTCAGTGTGCTTTCCCCTGACGGTGGTCCGCTTTCACCCTGTGGAGTGCACTTCTGTGCACTTTACTTGGCCCAAATTCGCTCTGTGGGGCCCATTTCTTTTCCTGCCTTTCTATTCCTGTTCTTTTCAGTCAAGAATATATGAATATGATATATTGCAACTTTGCTGCTATTAAAAAGAAGACTTCTATATGGTGTTTGGGCTTGAGTCTCCTGGATTTCCGACACTGGAGAATCTAAGGGAAGTTTAAGTACATTATCTTTCATGAACTATTTCAAGACAGGGACATCTGTCTTTTTTTTTTTGCTATTTCCAGCAATGAAAATACTGTAATTTTATGCAGTTTTAAAAAATTTGTTTGAATGTATAAGCTTTATTTAACTTTAGTCCAAGAGATTAGTCCCTTTTTGAACAAATAAAAAATGACAATTCAAGGAAGTTCAAGGAGGGAGAGAATAAAGGTCAGATCTGGTGTGCTGCACAGCTTTTGGTAACAACAAGTAGCTTTCAGAATTATTTGAGTCATATGGAAATTAGCCACAATTATTTGATTAAGAGAAATAGTCATTTGGATTTAATCTTGAGAAGTATGTTTTGAAAGGAATTATTTTATGAAGTGAGAATATAGAAGGTCATTTGAAGGGGTTCATAATCTAGATTATGGTATGGTATGAAAATAACTACCAAAGATGCACAGTGAAAATAAAGCTTTTATTCTTTTTTTTTGAGACAAGGTCTCACTTCTGTAGTTCAGGCTGGCTCTGAGCTTAGCCTCGAACTCACCTGGACTTGTTGTATGTGGTTACCAGAGACTGAACTTGGGCCCTTGAGCTTGCAAGACAGGCGCCGGAACCACTGAGCTAAATCCCTGGCCCCAAACAGTTTTTAACTTTACGTTTATATATAGCTCTGTCTATATATCTCACATAAATTACATTAACTCAATGTTTTTTTTTTTTGAGACAGGGTCTCGCTTTGTAGTTCAGGCTGGCCCTGAGCTCAGCCTCCAACTCACATCACAGCAATTCTCCTACCTCTGCCTCCCAAGTGCTGGGATTACAGGTGTGAGCCACCACGCCCGGCATTGTGGTATGTGGCACTGATTGCTGCTGGGTGTGAGTCTCCATGCCCAGTAATGTATGTGGTTTCCGGGGATCAAACCTGGGTCCTTGTGCTTGCAAGACAGGCGCCGGCACCACTGAGCTAAATCCCCGGCCCCATTAACTCAAATTTGCTAGAATTTGTACAACTCCTTGGAAAGGAATAGAATCATCATTTTCTACCCAATATTTTGTCCTATTCTGGCACCAAAATATGTATTCAGTCCATCAAATTACAACATGGTCCCATATGTATTAAGATCAACAGCTGAGGGACTCCAGGGCTGTGCATAAAGTGCATCCTTATTGCAGAGATAAAAAGAGACCTTTCTTTTCAGTTGAGAATATATGAATACAACATTGAGCTCAGTGGAATTTAGCCACAGGGAGACCAGATGTCCTTAACTACACTAAAAGAATCACATGGGGATTATTTGGGAAGAGAGTTTAATGTCTTTTTCAAGAGATGGTATCAGAGTTACGGGTGCCTTTTAGCACTGAGATGGCACACCGGTTCCGTTGTGAATGGGGGGAACCTCGGGGAACAGCCCTGCCCCCTCTCCTACCTTCTGCACTCAGCTCCTGCGTGGGCAGTGACAGTCTCCTGCGCTCTCCATGCTGGACTTCTAAGCACTAATGTGGTCACAGCCTCAGGTGGGACAGCTGCCTCTGAGCTCGTTCAACTCATTCAATAACAGGAAAGGAAAGTGTGGGATGCATTGTCTGACCCTGAAAGTATTCTGGAAGAGTGCTTGTGGGAGGCAGCGGATTTGGCTTATTTGCTACCTTTGTTTTGAAACCGAGTGTTGTCTTTTTTCCTTCTCTTTTGTACTTTTCTTTGTTTCTGTAGCTAGCAGTAGTGACTCCTTGGGAAGGAACAGTCCAAGATGGCCGCTGTATATATAAGGCAATCTTTGTGTATTTGAGTGTTATTTTTATATGTGTGTGTATCTGGTATTACATTAATAAAGATGACTGACAACTGACTTTGAAAATATTTTTTAAATTAGGATTAATTTTTTTAAACACAGTAGCCTTTTTCTCTAAGTTTTGTGCCATATGTGATGGTGTATTTCATATCCCCTATAATATGATGGGAAATAATAAAAGCCATTTTAATATTGTTTATCTCTGTTTTAATTACAACATATTCCATAGGAGACATTATTTTCAAATCATTTCCTTTTTCCTCAGTCCCAACTTTTTCTCATCCCAGAGCAAATATTCACTTAAGTGGTTTAAGCCATCTGTAGTTTATAAAACACCTTTAAGCTATTGTTTTAAAGCTTTGTATCTTTTAATGTTTTCTTATTTATTTCCTGCTGATATCAACCTATACCCTGCCAAAACCAATCTTTGGTGGATACTAACATATTCATTTGGAACGTTTGATCCAGAAAGTTTGTAGATAATAAGCAAAATAAACATCTGTGGGGATAGGATAACTTTTAGTATTTATGGAGAGTGCCTTCTGTGTTGCAGTCTTTATGAGGAATTCTGTTATTCCAAGCACCCTAACATGTGTGTTCTTGCAGTGGACCTCATCTCGGGGCAGGTTTGAGGATGTGGAAGGAACCTACATAGTAACTGGGATTCCAGCCCTGTACAGAGATCTGTCATGACAGTCTGAGCATTACACAACGTATCCATGTAAAGGAGTTTGTGTCATGCACTTTTAAATTATTTCATGCCAACTGCACTATGGGAATTTTTCTATCTTACAAAAGTTCAAAAATGAAGCTTGAATTTATTTCTAGTAACAAGACAATTGATGATTTTACTCAAATATTGATGCTTAGCTAAACATTTTGGAAAATTAAAAATACGGAAACAACAGAACTAAAACAATAGGTTATTAACATGTTGATATAGAGGGAATAGATATAACTCTTAAACCTGGTCAATATCCAAAGAATGAATTCTAGGAAGAACTGAGACTAAGATTAGGAAAATTTTATCAAGAGAAAGATAGCTTTTGTCTAAGAGAGGTAGAATGGGACTGGAAAATGGGTTATCTGCTCACCTTTCCCTTTTCAAAACTATTTTATAGGGTTAAATCTTGAAGCTCAAGGTGAGACAAAACTATAAGACCCAATAGAAAATTATAAGATGGGCATGAGGTTGGATAAAACATGGCTAATCAACAAGAATACAAGTACAGTCAACCAGGTGATATTGGTCAAATGGAAAACAAGTCACAGATAAGGAATTGGCAGAATAGAAATGGGTTAGGGAGAGAAATGTCCATACAGAATATCAGTCATGCTATTTATCTCTAGGGAAAGTAATTCCTCTTTTCTTTTATAATGCTAACCAGTGAATGTGCCTCAATTATTTTTCTATTCTGAGTGCCTAGCTATGTGTAACTGCCTTATAATACCCCCTAAGTAACTTAGTTAAATGCAGTAAATGCAGTACCAACTGTTTGTAAACTGTCAGTGGTGTCTGGAAACAATTCTCCATATGTTCATGTTTTACTTTGATGCATTTTATGGTCAAGAAAATGAACTAAGGGGATTTTTTTAAACAAGTATTTTAACATATTCACTAAGCCATCTCCCAGGTAGTTACATCAAGTTCAAATGGGATGAACTAGCTGCTAGAGGGAGATGCTAAACTAATATAGGACAAATAAATTACCAAATGGTTTAGATTTAGAGATCTGAAAGATATTTCAGAGATCATCATTTCACTCGTTTGTCAGCTGAGCCCTGAGAGTACTTTCAAAAGCTCACCTGCTCGTGTAACCTAATTTGAGGTGGATTCAAGACTGAAACCTGGGTCTCCTGTAGGACCAAGAGCGGCAGGTAGCTCTTGGGAGTGAATGAAACACAGCCCAGACATTTGCAAGTTAATGAGCAATGATTCTCCCTCCTGAACTCCCCTTATGGAGTCCTTGCTCTCCTCCATTGTCCTCACATGCACATCACTTCTTTTACAAGACTTGTCATTCTTGACTTGATTAAATTAATGAGTGAGATCACCGTGGGCCCAAGAAAAGTGTGTGTAAGAAGAGAGTTTTCAAGCTTTCTGTTTTCTCTATTTTAGTTTTCTTTTTCACTTTCCATTTAGATCTGAAATTAATACTGACACTATTTTATCCTAAAGTAGAAGAAATAGTCTTCTCTCTTGTCCAGTAGCCAATGGAAAATAATTGGAGAGGAAGTGGAAGATGGTCACGGCACCATTATTTCTATCTGTGAGATCAGAACTGGTATTAATTGATCAGAATGATGCTTTGAACTTCCAGGGCACATTTTGTATACTTTACTTTGTACTGTGCAGAAAAATTATAGTTCACTGATGTCGAAGTAGAAGGTAATGATCTTGCAGCAAGTGATAATGATACATAGAATTCATCTCACAGAAGGGATGAGCTGTCAAGAAAATTCCTTATTAGAAAAATAAATCTAATAAACAAATAAGTGCCTTACCTCATGGAACATTTTGGCTTTCCCAATATCAAAATGAAAAATCATTTGAATTTACCATTCATAGACATGAGACAAACAATAGGGTACAAAGAGAAGATCTGTAGGACAAAACAGCATCTAGAAAAATCTAAGACTTGTGGGCTGTAAATGTTAATGTGATCAGTGCAGCCCACACCTGTATAAGGATGTTCTCTGAGCAGATACCAACTTCTCTTTGCATTCCCAGCATCTATTCATGACCCACCCTTCGTTGCCATTTAATTACTTGTTGCTAAATTAATGAATGAGTTGAATATTCAACTAAAGAAAGATGTTATTTTCTTTCTTAATCCATAATTATCAAATCACATTATTCAACTATGTGAAATTTAAGTATTTGGTGTAATAAAATTACAGGAAATAATAGCAGAAATACAATACAAAATATTGTATTTCTCAACCTGTTGACTTGTTCTTGTTCTCTAGAAGTCAAAGAATAAGTCCTAGGAGCAACAGAGGTTAGAAGAAGGAAGATATATGTATTGGTAGGAAAGCTTCTGAGGAGCAGGAGGGGTCTGGAGAGGGCAACCTGGGGGAACTACTTTCCAGGGGAGTTTTATAGGGTGAAGTGCTCATGGGTACAATGTGGGCCACAACCATAATCAATCAATAAGGTTACAAGTATAGTCACTTAGGTACTAATGGGAAGCCAGTTACATATCATGTGTGGATGAAATGAACAAAGATTCTCCTGAGAAATGGTGGGTCAAAAAGTCCTGGCTGATGTCTGTCTATTCTTCGTCAGGTCCAGTGTTAGTTCTCTAAGGAGGAATATAGGTCTGGTCACCTTGTCTTTCTCAGAGGTCTGGTTTTCAGCCCATGTGTCTCCAGTGCAGTGGTGACATGTTTCACTTTTGTCCTGTTCCTCTCGAGGACCCAGCCCTATCTGACCGCCTAATGTATTTCTACCTAGCTCACCTGTCTATAATAACACTCTTAGTCATTCAATCAAGTTTAAATAAGATTATGAAGGTTGGCTGTCTGCTAGCTAAGAAAGACTGAATAGAGTAGAGGTTCCCAAAAATCTATGTAATATAAGCAGATCAAAGTCTTTTCAATTGCATGGTAAGAGGAATATTTTGTTTTCTTACTTCACTTGACCCTGAAAAGATGGTTTAATAAGGATTTTGAACTGTGTTTTCTATGCTTCCAAATCAGCATCAAGTATGCTATTAGTTTCATGTGAAATAGAAATTTTCAAAGGTAAAATGTTAAATTTAATCAGGCTAAAGAAATGAACTTAATGCTGCTCTCAAACAAAATGCCAGCAGCCCTCAAGGCATGCTGTGAGACATTATCTCTTGGGCACTTTATAGTAAATGTCTGTTAAGCTGAGTCATTAAGACAGGCAGGAGTTTGTATAACATTATCAGGAACAGTGGGATTTGTTTTTTTCTCTTCTACTCTCAGGATTTATAGTTCTAACTCTAGAACTTTGAAAAATTCCTTCTTCACATCTTTGCTCAATTATTCTCAATCCAGTCAATATTTAGTTTGTCTTGGGGATTCATTTTGTGATAGTGTCTCAAAAGCACTTCTTTATCTCTCCTCTTCAGGTGGAGCTACTGTAATTTCATTTTATCATTTGCATTGCTTTATATTTGTGAGAAGTAAACAACTCAAGAGACAGTTTAGGAGTTTTCCGATGAGCAATCCACTGGTGTAAGTGTGAGGATGGATAATGTGTGTTTCCGCCCTTGATGCATCTATAGGTATTCCAGTCTACAAGCACAAAGCTACTAGCTCAGTTTCTGTGGGGCGGTGACCGCTCACTCTTAAAAATATGGAATTTCCAGCTGTGTTCTTTGGTTTCTTTAACACTGAGGACAATTACCCACTGCTATTTAGGACCACTCCCCTGCTACACAGCCTTGAGGAACCTGACATTCTCCTTACATCTATCAAAAGTGAGAAATAATGAATAGGCCACAAGGGAAAATGAGAAAGCACGTGTCTTTAAGGAGGCGATATTTTTAAGGGAGTGACCAGTGTTTTAGGATCATGGCTCGAAACAGTTCACTCTTCATCTCCACTTCTTTTCCTTATTTTTCCCACAGCCTTCTGGAACTGTGATTTCGTATCTGTTGTTTACTTGCTGCTTCCAGCTTCTGCCTAGAAATTCTGCCACAGTTTGGTCAGAGTCTTTGTATTTTCTTTCTTCACCTTATAAAAACTCTTTTCTCTTTGTGACTGTTTTGAGTTTCTTTTCATCATCCTGTATTTTTTTTTAATTTTCAAAAATGATATTAACAAAAAGAATATATCTTTTGATTGTAGACTAATTCATGGCAATATCTTTGCTGTACCCTGTCTGATTTCTGTAATTATTATTTATTTACCATATTTTTAGCTGTTAGTGGTTGGATCAGATATCAAGTTAAATATAGAAAGGAACTGACCTTTTTACTTTTTATTTTTGTTAATATGTTCATGTTCTTCAGTTCCAAGACAGATCATATGTATATATATATATATATATATATATATATATATATATATATATATATATATATATAACGAAATAGTCATAGGTGTAACTATTCTATGTAGGAAAAATTAGTGGCTTTATGAAATACCTTACTTTGGCTTTGGCTTCATGTTATCTCTATTATTTGGTCACAGTATGTTTCAAGACTTTGATTCCCCAATAGCTCTTTTCAAAATTTCCATATTATAAAGATCTTGAAATAGCCGTTGTATGCAATCTGACCCCAACAAACAAGAGAAAATACAAAGGGCTGCTTATATACACATTCAGAGCACCCATTTAATCAGTGACAGGGAAACATACAATTAACTTTAAAGGGGAGCAGCAACATAACATCACACTTTGAAGGACAAAGCCCTCCTGACATCTCTCCTCCAGCTGAATGTAATGTTAAACACCCACACATATACAAAAATAGCTGTCTGTGAAATGCCATCTGTGAAGCTGAATGCTTGGAGGGTAGAGGGAGATGGAAATAATGTCAGGTAAACCAACATGTGGTGCACATCAGCAAAAGCCGAGACAGTCAGAGATGGAAGCTTGAACCACCAGCCTGTGGTGTAAACAGCAATAACATTACAGTCATCCACGCAAAGGCACATAAAGGAATCTTCCCATAGACAGAGAGAAAACATGTTCATCCAAATGTATTTCTGTGGTGTCTGGAAAATGAGGCTGTTTAATATCACTGTAATTATCACAAGTACCAATTTCCTAAGCATGAGAAGGTTGTTTTTGTTTTCTTAGGTTACTGTTAAGTGTGCATTAGTGAGTAAACTCAGTCCCCTTAGGTAAACACTAATCTCATCTTGTGTGTGTAAACACAGAGTGAGGTATTTTAAAAGTTTGTTTATTATTGAGTTAAATAGATAGTTTGCTGTTCCTATTAGTATGGCAAGCAGAGAAAAACATTTGCTATCAGGAAGGTACTGGGTAAATAGAGTGGGTGGTATGGAAATGCTCAACTTGTAAGGTCTATTTAGTATGAGTTTCTGAAAACTAGCTCTAGCTTCAGTCAGACTAGAAGTGGCATGATTCTTCTCAGATTTACATAGAAACTAAATTTGATCTCTGGCATTAGGATTTTCATTTCTTATATGTGGAAAAAAAGCATTGCTATTGCATTCAGAGTGAGCATGCCCTTGATGTGTAATGGTTGGGAGCAATTTACAAAACTTATTTATATTGAATAATAATAGGCTACAGAAATTCATTGTAATCCTCTTGACCCAAAAGACTGTAACCTAGATGGTTGGGTATCGTTCCTAAGGGAATAAGATCGGAAGGTGGAAAAAATTACAAGGGAAAAGCTGTTTGTGCTAAAAATACAGTCTATAAACCTGAAGGAAAACTAAAAAAATAAAAAAAAAAGGAAGGAAAATTGTAGATGGTTTTCCTTTTAATAATGTATTATAAAGGAGCTTAAAAATGAGAGTATGGACATAAAAGATTCGAAATATAGTCCTAAAGTCAAGAAAGACACACTTTTGAATAAAAAGGAGCACAAGTTGAAAAAAAAAAGCAGATTCTCATTTTTTCTTCCCTGTACTTGCCTTTGAAATTCAGAGTACTGTTCTGGTGGTGGACAAGAATATTAACAATTGGAATGCAAACTGGGTTGGTATAATAAGAAATATCAAAACTCTCATTTTAGTCATCAGAGCCTGAGTCACAAAGGACAGCCCTGCTTGAAGCCCATTAACACATCATAATAACAACCACCTGATGTAATGAAAACAAATGAATTCCAAAGAAACAGAAAATGTAAGAGTGGGTCATTACTGCGACGGCTAATGAGGAACAGATTTTACCCGTTGTCTTAGTTTGCAGAGAAATTTTTCAGTCCACTGAGGGCATTTTACACCAGGAAATATTTTATTCTTGTTTGGAATTTCTCCTTGGAACATGTTGGAAGAATGTTTCTAGCCTTCAGCCTTTTTGTTTTAGTTTTGCTGAGCTCATATGTCTTGTCTATTGGTCATTACTTCATTTGTGATTTTAAAGAAAATAAGGATGTGAGGGAGGTGGGAGGTAAAGAGAAGTGCTACAAATGTTTCTGTTCCAAGATGGACTGTTGAAATGATCAGGAGAAAAGCAATACTACAAGGGCCCCCTTCTCTTTTAATCTCCTTCTTAGTTTTTCTTTCGTCATGACGACTGACAACTATTGCTGATATCGGGTCAAGGGAAGAGCAAGGACCAACTTTGGAATTTAAATGGCTTTTGGGAACTTGAGATTATCTACGTATCATATGAGATGGGTACTAAAAATTCATGATTCAATTCATTGTTCAATCTAAGGGTGAAATTGTGTCTTCTTACATATCTCTGGCCAGCCTATGGCACGATAGTAGCTTCATTCACTTCAGACAGGTTCAGTTTCAAGGTCTGCTTCTTGAATCCAGCTTCTTGAATCCTCCTCTCCATCCAGCCACTCTTCCTCACTGCCTTGAGACATATTCCAAATCTGCAGTTTAGAACTTGTCTTCCTCCTCTCTGGGGTTCAATTAGCCAGCTATTTCTCAGTTGAGAAAATGCTCTGAAATACATGACATATTTCCACTTTCTGTTCTGAAATATATGTGAAGTAGGCCATAAGTAATGTACATTTCTTTTCTATTTCTTACAATCCTATTCTTTTGCTTTGCAAGGATAATCTTGTCTTAGAATTTCCAGTGCCTGGAACCTGGTATATGCTAAAAAGCTTGAATATTAGATAGTAACTGAATGAAGTCAAGTGAAAGCTCTAAAATACTATGTGGATTTTAGCGAATTATATTCAAAGATCAACTCTCTTTTGATTCATTAGGTTTTGATGCAATGCTGAATGTCACAAGCACATGCTTCTGACAAGGATAGGCATAGATTAAAATTCAAATTCTCTTCCTTATTAAGTTTATGTCCTTGTATAAGTTAAGGAGCCTTTCACAAATGGAAATTTTTGTGTGTAAAATGGAGCAGAAATATACATATCTCACAAGGTGATGGTGCTGACTTTGTAGGGTGTACTTTCAGAAAAAATAAAGACAAGAACAGTGCATGCTTCCCAGTGTGGCCCCTGGGTCAGTGTAAGTACTTGGCTCTCCTTCTCTGAGTGACTGTTTGCTCCAGGGACAAATGTAGGAGACTATGAAGTCCTTTCATATGGCTTCTAAATATATTCTCAACATGGTTGTATGCAGGATTCATTTTATCTGTGATCAATCCATTCATGATGGCAACTGCACAATGAGATTTCAAGCAAACAAAGTCGTACCAAGTTAAAAAAAAAGAAAAGAAAAGAGAGAGGCTTATAGTTCACTGTTCAGAAATCCCTTGTCTTGAAAATATACCGCAGAGATGCAAATTATGAAACTGCATGAGATATTTCAGTATAAATAATGCAAAACAATGTCAGATTTGCCAACCCTACAAGTAGCAGGGATATACATTCTTTAGTTGGTGACTTAGTTTATATCTGCTTTCATGGAATGTTTGCTGATAACTCTTTGGACTTTGGTCCCAGTTTGGATAATAAATTGCATGGTGAATTCACTCAGATACTCCAGTCAATCTCCAACTCATCCTTCAGACCTTCTACGATGTCTCTATCACATGGTGAGAGTACAGAATCATGTTTGTAAAAGACAGCCTACTTCTTCCCAAGGCAACACAATACATTGTAGTTCAGTTCTGATGGATAAGATAATTAGTTCTAGCTTTTGCTCCCACACATCAGTTCCCACTATACCATAGAGTGATACAGAATGCATCTAACTTCTACTGCAGGTCCACCCTTCAAATATTTGAATCTAAGAGTTATATTCTGCGTAAAGGTAATTTCCTGGCATAGTCTCATCATCTCCTAGTTCATTTTTGCTCATATGATGTGACATAGAATTCTGATTGCTCTTTTCCAACTGGACTGTAGTTTAGCCTCATCTAATATCACTTCCCAGAACACAACATAACAAAATTCTTTTCTGACTAATACCTAGTAAAACAAGATGGAAACCTCTGTCCTTAAGTAGATGGCTCTAGTAACAAAATTAAAGATCCAGTGATTGTTCACCATATCAAATTATCATAAATTTTAGAACTTATTTTCATAAATCAAAGCCTTGTTCCCTTTGTGGCTGTATTTTTATCATTACATTTTGTTATTTAGAATAGAATGAGCAGTGAAACTTGAGGAAATAATGCTTTGAGAAGACATAGTTGTGCAGAAGAGAAGGAGGAGGAGGAGGAGGAAAAGGGGGAGGAGGAGGAGGAGGAGGAGGGGGAGGAGAAGGAGGAGGAAGAGGAGGAGGAATTTGCCAGTTCAGTCTCCCATTCAGGGAGGGACAGTTTGGATATTTTCAAGGATAAGAGTGTAAATATGTGAAAAAAATCAATATAAGACAGACAGCTTTGTGTGGAATGCATCATTAATGCAAACCAATGCTTCAGAGAACCTTTCCTGTTCTTTATCTACAGACAACAGACACTCTCAATTTCTTCTCATTAAGCAGATTCGCCACTTGCGATGACCAACAGACCTTATGGAGATAGGATAAGTAACACTACTAGGATGGAGCGCCGAAGCAGACTAGCTGCAATCGTCCATATTTCCTTCTCCCACTAAAAAGGACAATAAAGCTTCAAACAGAAGCCAAATTGCCAGGATATTAATTTAGTCTAAACACTGCGCTTCCACACAGAACTAGATCTCTCAAAGGCTCTTCGCTTTTATTCTTGCTAAGGCCTCCATAGATGATATACTTGTTATCAAAGAAATTCTGAGACTGTAAACATTAAAGAACTAGTTAACAAATAATCCATGTCTTCTATTTAGGAGTCACTGATTCTTTGATAATTACTGGGCTACACACTGCACAGATTTTCTCACACTCCTAATGATTCCATGAGTTTTGTATCATCTTTCCAAGAAAAATTCCCCCATGCTTAGTACTTTCTTGTAGTGACATGAACTCTACATATGTAATCCTGTTTCTGCAGTTATCTTACTCTGCCTCTGAAAAGACAGAGTGATTCCATTTGTTGAGCAGTTTTGGTGAAAAGACTAAAAATTCTCTGACCAGCTTCTTTTCTGTACCAATTACTTCCACCCAAGAGGCCAGTTCCAAATTCAGTGGCCCATGATGAGATGCACAAATCAGGCTAAGTTTGGAGGTCAGGAACCAAACTCTTGACTTTCACATTAGTCCAATTATTCTAATCTAACACATCAATGATAAACACAGTATTTTTGCCTCTATGTTAGTTTTCTATGTGGGTGTAACACATTCTCATAAATTTAGAGGTAGAAAACTGCATAGATTTATTTTCTCATGGTTTCTGTAGGTGAGAAGTCTGGTCATGCTGAGACTTGATTTCTTTCTCACAATCTCATTAAAATGCAATCCAGATGTTGGCTCCAGTTGTAGTTCTCATTTGTGTCTGGAGTTTTCTTGTGTGCTTCGTGGTTGTGAGACACGATCATTTCCTTACTTGCCTTCAGCTAGTGTTTACTGGTTAGCTCCTAAATGTTGTTGCATCCCTTTCATCACCTCTTTCTTCAAGCCAGCAATGACAAAATCGATCTTTTAAATACCCAACTCTGTGACCATCCAGAGGAAGCTCTTTAACTAAGGGGCTCTTGTGATTATGTGCGACTCACATGATGCTCTTTGTCTTGAAGCCAACTGTGCCATGGAGCCAAATCTAATCATTGCAGTAAAATCCATCATATTTACAGTTCCTGGGATTATGCAGCACATGTAATGATGGGAGTGGGGGCCCCTTGAAGGTCATGTTAGAGCTCTACTTATTAGTTTCTGTATTATTTTTCTTCTATGAAGTCAGGTAAGATGTTTATGTATTGTTGATCAGGGGCCCCTTCACGCCTCTAAGAGTTTCCTCCTTTCCTTGTTTTAAAGGTTTGCTGCATTGTCTTCCTCTTTCTGGGGCTAGAAAACAAATCTAAGAAAAAATTGGAAAAATGCATGTAAAATGTCACACACATACGCCATTTTTTATCTAGCATTCTACCTGGAAGGAGGAAGTCTCTAAGGCTAAATGAATACAAAGGCCAAGATTTCTGAGGTCCGCCAAGTGGGGATGGAAGAGTTGAAGCAGAATCATGGAGTGAGTGGTTGCTCCAACCATTTACTAAGCTTGTCTTTTCTTTACTCTTGGAAGTAGAATCCAATGGCGCTCTAAGGCACACAAGCCAAGGTCTCCGACTCTGCGTCTGGGGACTCATATTGCAGTGGCTTAGCAGGTTCCTTATACTGGTCACTGTGACTCTCTTTTAGTACTTAGAATCTGCCTTCCGGGAAGTTTTCAGAACGCTATGAAAATTATGGCCAGGGATTTAGCTCAGTGGTTCCAGCGTCTGCCTGGCAAATGCAAAATCCTGAGTTTGAACTCAGATAACAGCCTACCACAATGCTGGGTGTGGTGGCTCATGCCTGTAATCCCAACACTCGGGAGGCAGAGCCAGGAGGATTGCTGTGAATTCGAGGCAGGCTTGGGCTGTACGGTGAGCATGGGCCAGTCTGAACTACAAAGCGAGACCCTGTTTCAAAATAAATAAATAAAAATAAAAACCTTTTCTGAAAATTAAATTCTTGAGATATAAAGAACTTAAAATGAGTTCCTTATATTATCTCTATATTTTTATACTGCTACTTTTCATATGTATATATATGTATATACATATATATACATATATATGAATATGATTTATAAGTAGCTATAGCTCCTCATATACACTCTGCCTAGAATCTAAGATTTTATAAATAGTCTAATTTGGCATAGAGAAAAGTTGGTAAAAGGAATCAATGACTAGTCAAAAGGAAAAAAAGAGATTATAATGATTAGAAATTGTTTTTTAATGACTTTTCTGTTCACAGGGAAAAAGAAGCATTTTAATTACTGAATTGAATACAAACACTGAGTTGACAGAGTTTAAATAGATACAGAGTCATGCTTGTTCATGAGATACTTGCTGTCCATTCATCTAAAGTTGTGTAACCAACCAGATACTCCCTAAAAATATCTACATATATAAAAGGTGGGCGTTGGTTGGAGAGAGATTTAATAGCTAAATCGATTCTTCTCTATGATTTAAACTACAACAGATGACAACATTAAGTGATTGAAATATATGATTTTTTAAATAAAAACACCCATGTAAGAAAAATTGAATGATAGTGGGAAATCAACTGGAAATGTATGAGTAGAGCTTATAATAATTTCATAAACATCATGCTTCAGGGCTGGTAAAGCAGCATCCACTATTACTAAATTGCATACAATGCCTAGTGGTGAGCTGGCAAATCACCTTCTAGGTTGAGTGGTGCATTTGATGACTGGAGAGCATGTAGCCATAAAATCAAAGCAAACACTGAAGTCGTTTGCTTCCAGACTTGCTGATAACCAATGGAGACTCACTGTCTTTTTCAAATACTCTGCGTTGAAGTTTAAAGATTGCAGCTACTTCAGCCAACAGGGTCTTGTCAGGATTCCTGGATTGATGCTTCATGGCTGTGACTCCTTGTGTTGTGTAATATCTGTCATGCTACAGTCAAAGTGTGGGGAGCTTCCCCCTGGCAACTGGGCGTCAGAGCACTGGCTTTGCTCCAGCATTAACATGATCATTTCTGGTACCTCTGTGAAATTGTGCCACCTCCTTATGCTGGATGAAGTGCCTTAAATAGGCATTTAATTTATTCACTGTAACAGTTGCTTTTGTTGAATAAATACTTACTGCTTATTAGAGGCTTATTTATTGAAGATGAGCAGCTATATCACAAACACACATCAAATTTATGGTTGTTAAATCTCATTTAATATGCTTTGAATATTCTATTGGTCTTTAACATACTGTACTAAGATGACTGTATTTATTCTAACCCTTCAAAATAAAAATAGTTGCTATTGAATAGTCATGTATAATTTTTCCCTTTTATGCTTATTTACAGAATGTTAAAAAGCTACACCTACTTTATCTTATCTTGAATGGCTTAAAATGTCAATAAATGTGTTTTTAATAGCCAATTGATTTAGAATCAGCAGAAATTATATATCTTATTTAAACAAAATTAAAAACCTGAGATATTTATGGCATTTCTTGTAATCTATTACCTCAAACTCCTTTTAATGTCCTAGTAATTCTCAGAGGAAAGAGAGATTTTCTTATCATAAAAAAGGTTGTTTAATTTGTTCAAGAACAAAGCCCACTAACAGAACTAGACTTTGGTCAGGATCCAATTGACAAATTGGTAGGTAAGATTCTCACCCTTGCAACAATGAATGTGAAAACTTTACCTTTTCTCAAATATGACATGCTCTTTCAATCAGAATGCTGACAGCAGCTCTACATGCCTCTAGTGTATTGAATAATTGAACTGGGTCTTTTCCAGGATGCAACACTTCTATTTTATTACTATTATTTTTGCACTGTTTGTTATGAGGTGGTGAAAATCTCTCCACACTGAGGTGGCAGCAGGCCTTTTCACTTGGCAGCTGGCATCTACATTGGAAAGGGTCTACCTACAATCTGGCATTTCTTCTTGACAAGTCTGTGAGTTAAGACATCTGTAATTTGAATTGTTTTTGGCTGATTTCTTGCATTATCTGATTTAAAAATGATTAGGATTTATTTTCAACTTTTCCTTCCTGGTTCTGTTGTTATTATGGACGTTTAGGAACAACACTACAATTTATGAAGATGAACATACAGATCCAAACACTCTCAGAAATCGTGTTTTAAGCACAAAAAATATACATCTGGCATTTTGAATGAAAATTGAAGTTGAATGAGTAACAGGAAATAAGATGTTTGGGGTAAGAACAATCAAGTTAGTTTACAGTCCTATCTGGCCACCATAATAACCTCAGTGAAGGTAACTACATCCCAATGGATATTATGATAGTTTCATGAAGTCACTCAACACTGAAGATATGTTGCTTTAATGCTTGCAGTGCAATTTATTTTATTACCAAGAGATTTGACTGGAATCATCTTTTGTAACAATCCTGAAAAGCTCATTATGGGTTTTTCCTCATCCTCTGACTGTCTTGATTATTTTCTCTAGACAACAGACAGGCATGTGGTAAGCATTGTCTGGGGACTTAAGTATTTTCCTGG
Organism: Petromus typicus; assembly: GCA_004026965.1. Taxonomy (NCBI): domain Eukaryota; kingdom Metazoa; phylum Chordata; class Mammalia; order Rodentia; family Petromuridae; genus Petromus; species Petromus typicus. Next base: position 5,573 of record PVIR01000758.1, on the reverse strand, counting down.
CAAACCATTTTACAAAGGTCAATAGAGCAAGAGATTATCCCCTGTTGGTTAGGTAGAAGCTAACCTAACTACTTCAAAAGAGACAGCAGCCTCTTTTGCTCTTTGTGAATCCAGTTATAATCGATGGAATGTAAAGATTACATTCCTACCTCTAGCCACACACTCCTATTTCTTTGCATTAGTATTGATTCCCTCATAAGTCTCTTTAACCATTAAAAGCATTACTTACTCCCAAATCCTGCATTTAAGAACTAGAGTGTCCTTTTTAAGAACTAAGAAAACAGATGGGTCTAACTCCCTAAGTTATATTGGATTTCAATTCCTAATGGGAAAATTATATTTTCATGATGTCATTCAACAAGGAAGACATTATATATATGTTTTAATGCTTCCAATGCAATTCATTGGCTAGTTATTTATGCACAAACAAGGATTACCTGTATAATCTGACACTGATTTGTAAAGAAGAACAATAGCTATTTCAGTTTCCAAACAATAAAACAGTAATAAGAGATAGTTATTCATTTTATGAAGCAAGTCTTACATTAAGTGCATTATATGCTTTGTATCATTTTATGTTCATGATGAAACAGTTGTATCACATGTCCTTGATAAAACTGAAGCATACCAGTTAAGTAATTTATGCAAAGTCACACTATTAAGTCTTAATTCTAATATTAGGATCTATATTAGGATCTAATATTAGGATCAAAGCTAATGATCTTAGTCATGTTTTAAAATTTCCTGTACTTTAAAGTATTTTATGTCTGTTCTTTTTTTTTTTTTTTTCTGGTGATACTAAAGATTGAACCCAGGGCCTTTATAGTGAGCAAGATCTCCAGCCCTTCATTTTAAATTTTTGTTTCATCATTAAAATTTTGTCATTTTAAATTTTATTTTGTTTCTTGCTTTGTTGGTTAATTGCCCAAGCTAGACTTGAACTTATGATTTTCATGTCTCAGCCTCTCAGAGTGCTGAGATTACAGACTTGCACTACCACACCCCACTTTTCGGGGTTCTAAAAGCCTAGGTAACATGAGGTTCTATAACCTCATTCAACAATAAGTTATTGAATACAAACTTTCTGGTTTGGTTCTCCGGGCCCTGGCACATTCTAGTTGGAAGCCCTGAGAGGTAGAAATTCAATTGTGGGAATAATCAACAATTTCTAGGACAGTAGAAGAAGCCCCTGGAAATAACTTCTCAAACACTGGGTGAGATAACAATTGTTAGTTTTACTATCTGCTTCTATGTATTTTTGTTCATTTCTTCAGTGCCTACATTTATTCTGAAATAATATAGAATTTGCTGAAAAGTTTGCTGAAGTAAAGAAAGAAGGAGAGAAAGACAGAAGGACAAATGAAAGAAGGGAGGGAAGAAAAAGGAAAGTAAGGAAAAATGAAGGAACTGTCAGGAGGAAAAAAAGAAAACATAATATAATATATAATATTGCACTCTAGCGTGTTTTATCTCTTGAAAGTCATTTCTCGAATATGTACTTTGACTGGTTTTGTCTACCTGGCTTTAAAATGGTTGTGTAAAAAGTAAGTGGAAATATTTTTAAATAAAAATAAATCATTCATTGCCTTGTGCCACATATGTCTTTGATATTGTCAGGGTAACACATTAGAGCTAATTTCTTTTAATTGAATATTTATTCCCTCTTTGGCACAAATCCATCTACTAATAGTTCCAATAATTACTTGAATACATGTGTTAAATTTATATGAATAGCTCCGCTGTTGGAAAAATAAACTGACCAAGTGTCCACATAAACCTCATTTGATTCTTTATAATTTTGAAGGCAAGTCATACAGACAGCCAAACAATGAAAACCTGTATATAAACAATAAAATTTTATATCAAGTGCATTTAAAATTCTACATGAATGAAGAAAATTAACTGCTAAGAGGTCCTTTTTCATCTCACGGGCTAAATGGAAATTCTGAAATAAAAAAGATAGAAAGTATAAAGGGCAAGAATCAAAAAGAGGACATGTGGTTGATGGTTTTAGAAGTCATCTCACAGAATTTATCTTATTTTTTTCTTTTTACCTCAACCAGATGGCCCCTCCTTAATTAAAATTAACGTGTAGTTCTGAAGCATTCACTGTAGTCTCCCTATAGGCCCAATTGTACCACAAGTGATTCTCCCTTCTGGGAAAAGACATTGTCTTCCAGTTTTTCACCATAACCTGAGGAATAACCTTCACTGCAATTCTGTCTCCTTCTTTTTCTTAGTCTAATTATCTTAAAAAAATAATCAGAGTTGTAATTTAAATATTACAGTACATAATTAACCACACTCGTTGACAGAGAATGAGAAACTGTGGCTGCGGGCAAGCGTTGGAATTAATATACACCGCTGGGAAAACAGTGTGTCATCAAGGTGCATCCTGTGGCCAGTAAGTGGACAAAAGCTAGGAAGCCCAGATGTCCCCTGACCAAATCACTCAGTGTAAGGTGGATGAAATCCCAAGCACAGCCAGTTTGCTCTTATTTCTAGCGATGCTTTGTTTCTTTGTTTCTCTAGGTGAAAATGAGCTGCAGCTTCCCACCGACCATCACTTTCATCCTGTTAGGAGTCTCTGGTTCCTTTAAACTGTGAACATTTGCAGTTTGGTTTTTCTGTTGTTGCTTTACTCTTTCTATGTTAGCATCATATCCAGTTGCGGTGCGGTCTCAGGTTTAATTTCCAAGCACAACCTAGGAATGCAGTTGAGGTGTGACTCTTACACCGGAAAGCATTGAAGAGAAGGTCATGACACAAGGCTAGAATTCAATCCCTGTGGACTGCAAGACCACTAGCATCTTGGAGCTGCTGAATTGTGACACATTTTAATGTTACTGACTCTTGGAGAATAAATAGGCACTGCACGCATAGGAAAGAAGTTCTTTATGGTTTTCACCAAAATTAGAGCTTATCATTGTGATATTTCTATGCTATTTTTCTACCATTGGGCTGCAGCCATGTGAAAATGTCCCAAGGCAAAAAGATACCTCTCGACTAGCATTTATGTGCCCTTGTCCTATGAAGTTAATTTTAAAGGGAAATGGATCATCCCTTCTTCATCTTTTCAGGGTGGGGGGGGAGCAATACTAGCCTGTAGCTCTAACTTCCATGAAAAGAAAAGGAATTTGCTGAAGTACAAGTAGAAGAAAGGGCAAAAATAAAACAAGGAAAGAAACAGAAAATTAGCGATGACGGGACAACCGAGCAGAGTCTTCGGGTTGGCCTCGTTGTTAACTTGGTGAACTTTCTACTAACCTTTTGTGCACATTGGCTGCTTCCCTGCTGAGACAGCATGCTCTCTCTCCTGTGCTCTATTCTTTTTGGTGGAGGCTGTTATTCCCTTGTGATCTCTTGTTTTTATTTTTTTTGTCCTCCAGAAAGGGCATAACTTAATGGATCTACTTGCTGACTTTTTTAATTGGGTCCATGCTTCTGGCGTGAGTGGAAAGTTGAAGGCTGACATTTTTCATTGGAATCTTGTGCATCTTTATTGAAAGTGAAAGAATGATAATAGTGCTGGCAGCTCTGTTCTAACAAGGTCTTCCCCTTAATGCCCTTAGAAAGTAAATTAGAAATCATGGCTGCAGTTGGTGTGTCTCATCCAGGTCCATTTTTCTTCCCTGAAGGAAGTAGTTGCTGGCCAGTACCACTCAGTTAAATTCCACCTTCCTCCCCCTGCATGCTTCTCAGTTCAACCTGCTGGAGAATGTGGATGGCTGCCTCCCCGCCCAAGTTTCATAATAAGCTGAGCTGATAATGGAAACCACCATTTGTAACACATGCCTTTGTTCATCAATGCCATTAGATATCTTTGGCTTTCAATATTTTCTCAAAATTAAAGTGTATTTTTTTAGCATTTGGAAAATCTTCACTTATCCTTGTTTTTCTGAACCAAAACAGTTATAAAAGATTACTGTTTTCCAGTATTTAACAATCAATTTTACAGACAATTACATTACTCTAATAAGATTAATCAACTTTTAATGTAAAATTATATTGTTGATTTCATTGTATATGTATTTTATGGAACCATCAAATATGCTACCCAGAAGCACATGTATTTTAAAATACTTATACTATCTTGCACCCATGGCTATTAAACAATTAACCCACTTTTCATGGGTAATCAACCCACAATAATTTGGTTTGGGTGTTCATTACCCAGATTAATTCAAATAAAAAAGACACAGTGAGGCAGAAATTGGATAAGTGGATACTATTTAATCCCAGCTGCTTTAATTTTCCATAGGGATATCTGAATTGGATTTTGACAAAATACCTCTCTTCATTACAACCCCCCCAAATACAATGTGATTTTTCTTTATTTCTTAAAAAATTATTTTTCATGAAATTAATAATTTTCAAAATTATCAAGGACTGAGGTTATTAAATAAATCTTTACCATTAAAATTTAGAAAACTAAAAATCCTTACTATATATATGGTAAATATAAAGTATATGTGGGGCCCTTATTCAATTTGTAATCAGTTTATTTTGATTTTTATGAACTCTTAGGAAAATTATGAATTCCAGATGTGATGTACAATTCTTCTTCTTTTTTTATTATCCTCACTGGCAATCAATAACTAAAAGACCTAAAAGGAAAATGTGTCACCTGAGGCCATTTGGTCTATTTTAAAATTTAATTCCTACTCAAAAGACAAATACATCTGCACTTTCATATACTAATCTTTATCTAGGAAGATTGTATTTTCATGCATTTTTTATCAACCCATATATATTCATATATAAATATGGATATATATAAAACTGCCATAACACAAGATATCCAGTACTAAGGGACTTTGGAATGAATTGTATGGCTATGAAATAAAAATAGTCATTTGCAGTATTATTTATGGAAAAATGTTGGTATCTTCCATCCATTGTTCTCAACCAATGTGCTAGTATACTGTAAAAAATAAACATGACTGTCACTGTCTCCAGAGATTCTAATTTGATTGGCCTTGACTAAAATCTAAACATGAATTTATTTAAGAAAATTCTTAGCAGATAATTACTTTCTGCAATAATCAGACCAAGTTGTCAAAAAATTTAGTTCAACTATGTTAAAATTCCTTCAAATCTCATTCAATGCAAGATTGTGATCTAGGAAGAAAAATGGTTTCCAAACAATGTGTTGATCTTTGGTGATAAAACTGTGTAGTGCTTACCTGCACTTTTTTTTTAAAATTATCTTTATTGGTACATTAAATATACACATCATGCTTGCACTCCATAATGGGGATTTGTACCAGTATAAGACACAACTTAATTCTCGTTTTTTCCCATAGCCCTACCCACCCTACCACCCCCCCATACACATAAAATTTGTTTCCTTACTTTTTTGTTTACTCTGCCATAAAAATGATAAGTTTGAATCATTTCTACTTAAATGGACATACCTTGAGGATATCCTCATAAGTGAAATAAATAGGTCACAGATAGATACATATCGCATCTTTTCTCTGGTATGAGAAAATGAAGATGCAAATGAGTCCTAGCATTGTATGTTATATATTGTGAAATAGAAAATGCTCAATGTAAAATAAGGTGAAAGG